>DWJZ01008016.1:0-11657 GCA_018249125.1 Asbolis capucinus
GAGCCAATCCTGAACGTAGTATCAGGTCATGCTTGTCATAAAAATGTATTGTCATCAGGATGAAAACTTTATGCAAACTTTCCGCTCCGTAGTGTAAGTGGAAGTGGGTCTAATTAAGCTTACAAGATTTGACCCGTACAAATAATCGTACTAATATACAAATATACAATACAAGTTAAATAAAAGCTTGTAAAAATGATTTTTTGTTTGTTTGTGAGTTTGTTTATTTATCCTTTATAGACTTTGAAGTGGTAGGTGATAGATCACTGATTTCTTCGGCATCTTTGTTCAGAATTTTCTGGAATAGGCTTTGGTACCAAAATATATCGATCGGTACATGATGAGTTGAAGCGTAGCAACGCGCGCCGGGTGCAGCTATTATTAAAGATATACATACATATGTACAACATGCCTATGCCGGGTCTCAGGATGACAGCTTTAAATTTGTTTTATTATGAGTGTAGACAATAACATTGCAAAACCATCTTATTGACTGCTGAATTCTGCAATTACTTTTCACACGCTCTTCACTTCGTATATTTTTAAACGTCCTTGCTTATAAGCGTTGACTTTGCGAAATTTCCACATTTTCCCGGAACATTTTCCCGCCACGAAATTGCACAGGGATCCTTGCACTCCAGCTAGCATAAACAGTGGTTTGTGATGCTTTACAAAATATTTTATGTTAATATAGACATAAATTTAGTCCTACCAACACAATCGGTGGAAGTCAGATTATGTAATATAATCAATGTATATTGTATCATATTTTTAGCCAGCTTCAAATTAATCTTTTTATCATTAAAAAAATGGCGACTTCAAATGCCTCTGACAAGTATAACGCATTATTAATGATAACTCAAAAACTGCCCGTCAGATGTCTCACAAAATTTCATTTAAGTACGCGACAAGTATAGCTTTTTAATAAAAAAATCATGCAAATCGATTCATCCAGTCAAAAGTTATGCGGTAAAAAAATAAAAACAAAAAGATTACACCAAAGAATAATTCCTAAACTACCCGTCTAAAGTCGCTTTAAATAAAATGGCATCAGCTTTCGACCAAAAAACATATCAAAATCGATCCATTCAGTAAAAAATTCTGAATTCGTGTGTATTTTTTTCCCCTTATATATGGTTCCCTTATAAGTGGACCGATTTCGATTATTATTTTTTGATCGAAAGCTGGTGTTTATCATATGGGTTAACTTTAATAAAGCGTTTTTATTTACTTGGCTTTTGGCTTAGATGATCTTTCCGTTGTATTTTTTGTTGGAGCCAATTGTAGTAATTTTTTTTTAATTATAGAAAAGACAATATTAAGTAATTTTGTACATTGTCTTAGGAATATTTTTAAGGTCCTCAGAAGAAAATAATTAAGAATTTCATAAAATTTAAAACACGTACAAAACAAAACGAGTGTAAAACAAAACTAGGCATTTCAGCAATAAAGACTTTTCTGGAATAAAAATATATTTTACATAGAATCTTAATTACTTTTCACCGTAAGAAAATATTTTAATTATGACCGGAATGTGATTTTCTTACCAAAATTACGCCAAATTAATAAAATGAATTTCATTCTAGAAAATTTTAAAATTTAAAAATTCTTAAATACTCTTTGAGATTAAAGTTTGAAAATACAATATCTATTTCCCGCGACTACGTCCGCGTGGTATCTACACTTCCCTCTTCAGCGCTCTCTTAAACCTCCCCTCTTTAACCTCCTCTTTGACATTCTTCCCTTTCCTTTATTCATCCCTCTCTTCGCCCTCTACAGTCCACTGACTTTAGGGCATGAATCCAAAGAGGTATGCTTATATCTGCAATAATTATTTCATCCCTTATTTTAAGTTCCTCACGCCTTTATCGCGAAAAAGTAGCCGTTGTAAGTTTTTTCGTTAACTTCTATTCTACCTCTCTCCAATTCCCAGAACTAACCATTTAGCTTATAAAAGAGAAATACAGATGACACCAGCAAAACCTATAATTATATGTATATTTAAAATTTAATATTTCTAAAACAGATCATTTAATTGAAAAATCGTGATTACCCAATAATTATTTTTAAAGACCTATTCAATAAGACCCTACACGATGGGGTAGAATTTTCTGCGTGGCCTTAGTAGTGTTTATAATAAGCTACCCGCGTCAGTTATCCCGTTCGATTAGAATGTAAATGTCTTCAAATTAAAAGTGAATAGTGTTTTGTTAAATTGGTGCGCTTTACCAACTAAACCACATCGCTGCTTACCATCAGGCGGGATTGTGGTCATTTGCCCACTAGTTTATCTATGTACCAATAATAAAACCGTAAAAAGGTCAATTTTGTATATTAAATATATTTTTCTAATTTTGATGCAGGAAGGCCTTGCTATAGAGATAGAGACCAAAACAATGTTTTTTGGATTTATTGCCTGTCTGTTTGTCTTTATGTCTGTTCGTTCGAGCTTCGCGCAAAAATCACTGGAAAGATTTAGAAAAACTTTGGAATAATCAAAGTTTTAAGCCCGAGAATGGTTATAGGATAGGTTTTATCTCAGGGAATTGCTTTGTTCCCACAGGATGACAGGTTAAAATTAGTATGGCAATTCCGAAACCAAATGACTAATTTAGATGAATAGTTGCATGTTTGTAGCTTATATAAGGACAATGGTTATAGGACACTTTTAATCTCAGGATACTGCTTTTTTCCCGTGGGATAATAGGTCAAAATTAGGGTGGAAACTGAAACTACTGAATCTTCCTACGAAGCGAGGCGAGGGGAATATAAAAACCCAATAATATTTTTTAAATACCTGTTCAACAATACCCTACAATTAGGGTTAGAATTTTCTACGGGGCCTTAGTAGTGTAATTTACTCCCAATTTGAATTCTAGGCTCCTTACACTTAGCATTTACATAAACTATTGTTTGTGATTCAGTTGGCATGAATTGTTATGGTGCTGTTCTGTAGTCTCATGTGGACTGTGGTAGCTTGTGATAGTTGTTTGAATATAAACTGATATGAACCGAGAATTGGAGTAATTTTAAACTCAAACTCGCTGCAACGGATAGTTCTGTCAATGTAGTATTCGTCTTGTTCGTTCGAGGATTAAAGTTTACAGCCTATAACATAGATTTATGTTTTCACAACCATTCAACCCATGACGGCCCGCTATTGAGCACGGGTCTCTTCTCTGAATGAGAAAGTTAAGGCCACAGTCCTCCACGCTGGCCTAGTGCGCCTTTGAGTTTTGCAACCTCCCATGCATGCAGGTTTTCTCACGATGTTTGCCTTCGTTATAGCAAGTGACATATAAATGTTTAAAACGCACATAACTCCGAAAAGTCAGAAGTGCGCGCCTTGGGATTTGAACCCGTACCCCCCGAGTAGGAGACCGAATTCTTAACCACTAAGCTATCACCGCTTATAGCTAATATAGATTTATATATAATATGGAAATCAAAGTTTGTTTGCCCTTAGTAGACTCTGAAATGGTAGAAGATAGAGCACTGTTGACTTTATCAACTTTTTTTGGAATTCTCTGGAAAAGTTTTTGGTACTAATATTATATCGATCGGACATTTATTGATGAGCAGATGCTTAGCAACGCTCGTCGGGTACGGCTATTTTGAATATAACATTAATGGAAAATTAAAAAACAAAAATTAAGATTATATTCGTACATTCGTACCTGACTAAACGGCTTCCCCACAATACATAGCTACAAATAACTAAATTATTATTGAAGGCTTTTTCGGAATCTTTGTATTTTTAAATTTTATTTTATTTTTTACCCCATTTAGATATAATACATATACATGATGTTTTTAGATTTTCGTCCCGAATTTTGACCTCCCATATCTAGTGAATGGATAAACCGATTTCGATCAAACATATCTCAAAACCAGGGCCGGAAAATATGCTTCCTAACAAAAAAATCGTATATAAATAGGTTGACCCATTCACGAGCTACGGACAGACATACACAGTGGTCAAAGTTATAACACCCCTCTTTTTGCTTGGGTCACAACAGGGAGAGGAACTTACATTATGCCGGTTCAAATTAACTATTGACATGTCGAAGTAAGGACAGTAAAGCGTAAATTCATGTTATTTCAAAGTAGGCTGAAACTTGGGAATTTCCTTTGAAGTAAACATGTTGAGGATCTAATAGAGCGTCGTTCAGGAGCCAACTTCCATACCTATTCAAAGTTCCTCACTTTATTACTTGCGATCGACTGAGAAAGTCCTCTCTAAAGAGATTCGAGTATAAAGTACGTATAAAAATAGTACAGGATGATTAATTAAATTCTTGTTATTTATCTCAATTATCTCCAATTGTGTTTATTGTCAATATGAAGATATAGATATAGATTCAGAATGAGCTTCATACAGAACTCAACATTTAACCATTCAATACAATAATTTGCCAGACGTACTCGTAGCATCAAAATCTGTTGAATTAAATCGATGGTTAGTTTATTAACAAAGTTGTATCTTAACACATTATAATCAACCTTCCAGTCATTAACAACACGCTAAGTTAAGTCCAAAGTACTAAGTAGGAACTAACATTAAATTACAGTAACTCGACAAGTGGCAAGACGATAAATCCTGGGTTCACCTGCGCTCTGCTGGATTTATTACGGAACTCGCATGAACATGTTTCATTACAACTTCTCCAACAAGTTGTGATTACTTGAAGACATCATTATACGGAGTATAATCTAGTGCAGCGAATTGTACTGGAATTAATTCTGAATTTGCGTCGAAATTATTGGATACCGTTGGAAGCCTCAACCTGTAATATCTTGCAGGTATTAGCTTCATAGCAGAAGCTTTCACAGCTCTGCGGCTTGTTCCGATTGGAAGCGAAAAAGTTAAGCAACAGCGGGCGCGGTCGGTAGAAGGATGGGTGACCGCTAGTGGCAAAAGTTCATGAGCTCTTCCGTGCTTCGGATGGCACGTAAAGCCGTCGGTTGTTGTCGTTAGATAGCAATCGTTAAACTGGACGTAATGCCGGAGGCATTCTTCCGGCATAGAAGCCTCCGACGCTTTGGTTGGCCACTAACCCCTCAACCAATCCGCATTGGAACAGCGTGGTGGAGTATGACCCAGGCCTCCTCTGTATGAGGAGAGACCCGTGTTCAATAGTGGGCCATTGATAGGTTGAATTTATAAGTTTTTACTAGTTATGGTCGAGTAAAAAGCTAAGTATTGTGTAAATGTAAACGGGTACTCAAGATTTGTTTATTGTTATAGCTAGACTATAAGTCACATGTATAAGTACAACAAATACATAAAACAAATACACACGCAGACATAATATCGGTATAACAATAAACAAATACAAGTAACTAAATTATCTATCTATCCAATATTTTCGACGTAAACACGCGGTATCCGAAATTGAAAACGTGATTAATCGATTCTTTGATCCAAAAAAACTTGACTTGCAATTTTTAACGTTGCTCTCAACGAAGTGTCAAACTACCGACAAAAGTAATTTGTCACAATATACTTTTTTGTATTCTTTGTTTACTGATTTCATTATTTTTTTATAGAACATGTGATACGAATTATAACCTTAATTTCATCATTGAAATCCAACTACTGGATTCGGATCGCCTCTCACAATGTGCCGGGTGCAGGTCCATCACGCTGGCCAAGTATGGATTGGAGGACTTCACATACCTTTGAAAACTTTATGGAGAATTTTCAGGAGAGCAGTTTTCCTCACGATGTTTTTCTTCATCATTGCAAGTGATCATCAACTTCTGACACGCACATGAGTTTAAACAAGGTTTATTAAAAATATTCAAAAACACAAGCTTTTCTTCTACATGGATCTATAATACAAAGAAACACAAAATTTCATAACTGTATTGTTAACCGTTGAGGAGTTCCCTTGTCTAGAGACAAGTCTGAACGTAGTATCAGATCATGCTTGTCATAAAAATGCATTGTCATCAGAATGAAAACTTTATGCAAAAATTTCGCTCCGTAGTGTGAGAGGAAGTGGGTCTAATTAAGCTTGCAAGATTTGACCCGTAACAAACAAACATACTAACATACAAACATACACTACAAGTTACATAAAAGCTTGTAAAAACAGAGGTGCGTGCCGTGGGATTTGAACCAAGGACCGCCCGTTAGAAAGACCAACGTTCAAGCGACTAGGCTATCACTGGTATTACACACCTTTATTTAAAACTAGCTTCCGCCCGCGACGTCGTCCGCGTGGAATGTTACTTTGGACTAAACCGCGACTCCGTTTCTGTCTTATATGATTTTTGCGAAACTACCCGTTTACGCAGCGCAAGGGAAGTTCTGAATAAAAAGAAATTCTCGATTTTGAAACAGTCTTCATTGGTGCTCCGCTCCTTTTGGTCTTAGCGTGATGACATAAAGCCTATAGCCTTTCTCGATAAATGGGCTATCTTACACTGAAATAGCTTTTCAAATCGGACCATTAGTTTCTGAGATTAGCGCGTTCAAACAAACAAATAAACTTCAGATTTATAATTATAGATAAAAAATAAACTGTTTTTTCTACTGAATGAAGAAACTATTGGACCATCACACAACTTCATAGTGACTGGTTTAAATGAATATTAACAATCAAAGTTTCATCTGGATCCTCTAACTCTAACAGCTACTAAGATTTGGCAAGAGTCGTGGGAGTTGTTGCTCCATCTACTTCAGTCGTACCTCTAACAGTTTCTGCTGAGAAGCTTAGCTGTGTTCATTGAGAGTTACAAAAATACAAGAAAATATACTTATAGCACACTAGTGACCCACAGTTTCACTCTCGCGGCAGTTTGATGATAATCCTATTTGTTATTCCAGAGTATAATCTATCTCTGAGCCAAACTTCATTCAGATCGTTTAAGAGTGCTTTTATATGCAGCCAAGTATGAATGCAGTATCAACTCGCAAATTTTATTAAAATATATCGTTAAGAATTGAAGCCACACGCAAAATTTAGCGAGCTTGTAAAATTTGAAGTGACCAACAAACTGATAAATGTAGCAAGTTAAAATAAGAGCTTGCAAATATGGAAAATCATGTATGTACGAGTATGTATGAATCTTTTGACGCGCTTATAGTACCGCAGCTTGTGTCAATTTTACGTGAAAGGTCGGGTTAAGCAATGGCAAGGTAAAAACAAGCTGTGTAACTTTAAAACGCCAACTGTTAAAATAGCCATTGTGGCGACATTGCACACACGTCATACGATGACGTCACGACGAAACCTGAATCACGCTATCGGAGTTTTCAGAATCGTCAGTATATATAAAAGTTCCGACCAACATCTGTCGGAGCTCGACCGCTCCCCAGGCATCGTGACCCTCGGATAAGAACACGTCCCTTCTGAGGATCGGTAGCGAGGATTCTTCCATCACACCTAACCTCACCGTTCACACCTCCATGAACATCAGCCCGCACTTCTACCCACGCCAGCGCAATACGGGTTCATCGCCGCGTACTGTGGAGACGCTTTCTGTTCCCGTGCCACCTACTGCCCCCACGACACCACGGACGGTTGGAGTTGCCCCACTCGCCCTCCGCATCAGTCGTGGCACCCTCCGGTCTCGACTCACCGCAGATAGAGGACATCGGTAGTACACAATCACCTCATATCTCGACGCACCGAAGATAGAGGATATTTCAGCAACGAGAAGCACGGAACCTACATCAACCTCCAGTCTGAGCAAGGGGGTGATGTGGTGACATCGCACAAAAGTTTTCTGCATCGTCAGCACATATGCAAGTTCCGACTAACAACTGTCAGAGCTCGGTCGCTTCCCAGGAATAACACCTCGCCTGGCGGGAGATCTCCCCTTTGCAAAACCATTTCCAAGACTTTTAGCGCCTCTGAGATTTTATCTGCCTCAAATCTCAATACTTTCGTAAAGACCAAAATATGAGATTTGCACGCCACATCACCTTAAATTTTAGCTTGAGGCATTTTCGATCTAGTGTCGCAGTGAACGTGTTAACGACTGATCTTCTCATTGTTCAATTCATCGCAAACTTCAACTCACCTCCAAAGAACTAATGTGTTCCCTTCCTAAAGTATGGAAACTTTTTATTCCAATTTTTTATTGCTTGATATGGATCAAGCAATAAAAAATTGGAAATTAATTCAAGCATTGATCCTACCGTTTCGTGCATATCATTCCCTTTATTACGAACCAATTTTGTGTCAGCCCTACTTCACAGTACGATATACATCGCGAGTTTCACACCGTTATCAATTATACCCCTCATATCGATACAGCAATTTACCACGTACAAAGTTTCGTGACTGGGTCGAATTTTAAAGGTATCCTCAAACGGTTTTTTGTACGAAACCTCGCGAAGACACGTTAAATTCTTGGGAGCTCGTACATTAATATTCAGGAGAGAAGTTCCGTTGGTTCTGAAGAAACTTGGAAGACTTGGACGTGTATGGCAGAACTATGAATGGTATTCGGGTCGAGATAAATTGAATTATTCGATATAAGTAGGGCATGAATTTGTAGTAGTTATAACTTCAGGAGCTTAGGTGACTTTTGAGTTTTGTGAGGTAATGGAGGGTAAGTTGTTTTTGCTGAAATGTAGGGTAGATATAATTTTATAAGGGAATTTAAGGTCTTGAGTTTAATTATGGTTTGTTAATAAATTTATGACTGAAGCAAGGATTTTGTGTTGTAAAATTTTGGCTTTCGTTAAGTGGTCACTAAGACAAAATAGTTTTTTTTTTATTTCATATACAGGATCAGTTGCAATGAAAGTTTATAGTTAGCGTTTTTTGAACTAGGAATTGATTAATTGTTTCATTTTGGTAAAAATGGAAAATATGACATGACATGGTGCGCCATCGGTTCTACTTTATTAGTAACCTTAGTTCCATTCCATTCCGCTCCGTCTCATTGTTTGAGTGTTTGCGCAAACATCGTTTTGTTTTAAAACTACGATATCTTCGAAGATATTTATTGAAAATTATCTTAAGGACAATTTTGTGCAACAGAAATACTTTCTTAATTACTTGCATACTAAGCGCGTTCAAACAATGAATAACGTATTTATTTTAATAAGGATTTATATCATATCAATATAACCACCTTCGCAAATAATGTATTATTATAGAACAAACTTCATTGCTACAAAAAACGTTGTAATGAGTCAACCAAAAGAGATAGACGTATGCTGTCGCGGGCTTATTTTAATACGTATGCTGTTACGGAACTTTTAATAGCTCAATTTCGTGTTGTACTTACATATAATATTTACGTACCTTTAGCCTTTTACACCGCTCACGCAACCTCTTAAAAGAAAAAAAATATATAAATATATATAAATATTTCTCATTGTTGCTCAGCTCTTATTTATCATAGTATGATGTTATAGCCTACCGCCTTCTTCATTTAATTTACTATTCAACACAAAAAGAATTTTTCATTTTGAACCAGTAGTTCCTGAGATAAGCGCGTTCATACAATAAAAACATCAAACAAACTCTTCTCCTTAATAATATTAATATAGATATACATACATTAAACAGTAGAATGTGCTACAGAAGTCTATTAAATCCACAAGTTTGAACGTTTAAACTAAGTTTGTTTTTCACACTTACCGTGAAGTTTGTTTGCAGAGTTATGATAACAGGTTAATAGTTTTTAGCGTCAGTTAAACAATTCTCACGGCGCGGCGGCGAGCGGCGGCGAGCGGCGGCGGCGCGGCGTTCCTCGGCTGCAGCGGGCGCCGGATACGCATCAATTATGCGCCCATGCTTACCTAGGACCGAGTACAGGACTAGCTATGCTATCGAGGTAAGATTTGATTATTTGTTTGTTTGAACCGAATAGTCTCCGAGGCTAATGGATTGATATAAAGAAATATTATTCGTATCAATCATACATTATGGATGAACATACAATATTTTAAAAACGGTAGGAATGTATATGAAATGTTCCATAATCATCCAACGCATGCGATTTGAAATTTCTTTAAATCGCAGCGCTACGGAAACTATTGACAATAGAAAAAAGTTATATTATGCAGTTTTATAAAGGACATTAATCATTTCGGCCCATATCTGGCCCACTGCTGGGATGGAGTTTCTAATGCACTGGCCATGTGCAGACCGATGGAATTAATACACCTTTGAGAACTCTTATGGAGAACTCTCAAGAGTGCAGATTTCCTCACGATGTTTTCCTTTACCTGTGACCGCAAGTGATAATCAACTTCTGATACGTATATAACTTTAAAAATTATAGGTGCACGCCGCAGGCTTTTAACCTAGGACCTCCCATTCTAGACCCATAATTTAAACCACTAGGCTCTCAATACTATATAAAGGATATTAATATGTACAAATTACCCTACAATACCATATGTCTTACTTTTACAGTTATGTCACAATAACTACTTTTCCATTCATAGCTGGGAACTTGTAATGCACATAAATGCTACTCAGTTTCCACAGTAATTTCACCGTCAAAATGCTTGATTATGCTTATCACGGACTTAATTTTAAAATTTTTCAATGATAATTAACTTTTATGTTTTCAAAGTGTACAGAATGGACCCAAGAACAAACTTTTCTGTAATGAGCACGAATAAATACTACATATGTATTTGAAATCATATCAATAAAGTAATAAATATGTATTTGAAATCATACTTGTATGTTTATCAGTTGTCTGATCACCATAGTACAAGGTAATGAGGTATCAGATGGCCGTGTTTGAGTTATCTCGACATATTATTCAAAAGACTTCCAAGAATTTTTGACAGTTCATGAAAGATTTCAAACAGACACCTCACAATTAGCCATTGTTAAGTTGTCATAAAACTTCAAAAGTAGTTAGAGTAACAATACGCTATAACTTCGACCTTGTGAACTTATGCGAATAGATAACTGAACCGATCATTTAAAACCCCAATTATTAAGTTTTAATTGAAACTGGGGTCCGCTCACGGCTTAGCTCGCGGCTCCGCTCGCGTGGCACCAATGTTGATAAAAGTAAACATCAGCCATCTCCACAAAACAGTAAATCCGTCGTTCCTTTTGGTCGTGAAAGACGGACAAACACGAACAGAAACATTTTCTTTTCACTTCCATTTCATTTATATAATTTTTAATTAATAGGCTTGTAAATATAAAAAGGTAAACGCAGAGTAACTGATATCTTCGCATTTAGTGGATTAATGGCCTTTAAGTCTCTTTGTATAGAGTTTTAATTAATGATAGGCTAGTATAAGGGGGTGAATAATATGGGGTTGATAGAGGGAAACGAGTTAGAATACAACCCCTAAAGCTTAATTAAAAATACTATTCACTGAAGGAATTCTAAATTGGTTTTGTTTGTTTAGGGCATCATTAGTGGGTCTAGACGAAAGAATGGTAGTGTTTCAAATAAGCTTTGAAATGAATGCACAGTTCTAATTAATTTTTTGTTAATTAAATTGTTTTTTCATTAAACTTTTGATACATTAAATAAGAAGGGTTCATAGTCTAGCGGCTTACGACAGTAAGCGATCGAAAAAGTTAAGCAACAAAAGGTGCGGTCGATAGGAGGATGGGTGACCGCTCGTGGCAAAAAGGAGGATGCCCATTCCTCTAAGAGATTTTGGCCATAAATGCACAGAAGAAAAAATATGCTAGATTGTTAGTATA
>DWJZ01008017.1:0-11657 GCA_018249125.1 Asbolis capucinus
ATTAAAAATAATTAAAATCACAAGCTCTTATTATAGAATAATGCTAAGACATACACAAAATTTCATAACTGTAATGTTGACTGTTGAGTTCCCTTGTCTGGAGCCAATTCCGAACGTAGTATCAGGTCATGCTTGTCATAAAAATGCATTGTCATCAGGATGAAAAGTTTATGCAAAATGTCCACTCCGTAGTGTAAGAGGAAGTGGGTCTAATTAAGCTTGAAAGATTTGACCCGTAACAAACTAATATACAAATGCACTAACATACTAATATACAAACATATACTACAAGTTAAATAAAAGCTTGTAAAAAATGGCATATTGGGGTGATAAAGGTTCGCCTGGCCTTCCCAGCTACCCTAACGTAGTTAAGACTTCAAAAAGTATTTTAAAACATACGAGTACATCTTTCCTGATCAACTTGGATACTAAATTGCTTCCCAGCAGTCAACTTTCCGCCTACACAAAAATAGCCCTAAAACTTCTTAATACAGAATCCTCAAAATAATTTCCTTTGTGAGCGCCCTAACTTCCCACTAGGGTCCACTGATAAGGTTCATTATAACTTTCTAGGTCAAACTGGGTCAAACACATCAGAAATTACATTTCAGTGTCAACTTTGACGCGTAGGAAGAGATATTACAGTTTACAATTTGTCCCAAAAAGAAAGAAATATGCTAAAACAATTACATCGAGGGTAATCCGGTAAACGGAAACTTAAAAATAAGTATTAAGGATAAAAAAATACTTTATTTTTAAACATGAAAAATAATAAAAATGTTTTGAATTTCTTCTGATGTACACAAAAATTGAGAAACTAGTTCACCCCTGCGGCTTCGCCCGTATAGAGTTGATGAGTACTCTACGCACTCCTAATCAGAACTGGAGCAGAGTTAATGATATATGATGAATTATGATATAGACCTGAAATGAAACCATAAATTTTTTCAACGGTTGTGTAAACCTGTGTGAATCGAGGAATCCCGGGTTCGATCACCGGAATTTTTATATGTCATAAATGGTTGTTCTCGGGGCATGGACGTTATTTTTGTGGTCCGAGTCAACATATGGTATCCAAAGGGAATGAGTGTGTAAGCATTTTTTTCTGGATTGCTATTTGATATCTATATGATTTCTTGAACAGAACGCACTTTTTTTACGTAGGATACGTTCATTTTTGACATCAATACCACCTGATGAAAGGCGACGATGTCTACACTTACGTACATTGTTACTGCGTGGCCTTGGCAATCACGAGATTGCGAATCCTTGCCCTTTTTAACTCAATTACTGCCTGGATAACAATAACCCAGAACCGTTTAACATTTCCCAAATATTTTAAGATAAATTCTACCAAATCAAGGCAGTTGCCAGTTTTTCGTTTGCTGTTGACCTTTAATACTAAGGCAATAAGAATCTAAATGCTGTGGTTTACATTCAAATAATTATCGAGAGAGTTCAACAAATACTCTTTAATGTGTACATAAGGATAAGCAGTACAACAGTATTCTCAAGAATTTTCATTAGCAACAGCGATCGGAATATGTTCAAGCGTTAGGGACAAAAATTTCTTCAGCTTCCGTGCGTCGGAGAGGACGTATAGCCGACGATCCAAGTTATCATAAATAAAACTCAAGATACCTCGAGTTAGTACCTCGGGTGCCTCGCACATTAAAACTGCTTGGTGGAATCTGATGTACCCAGTCTTCATCATTTATGAGGAGTAATCAGCTGTAGTCTTTTAGAGGTCGAGCCAAAGAAAAAAAGATTGAAAAAAATTATTGTCATAATGAAAACTAGGTATAAGTAAGAAAAAAAAAGTTTATTGTCATTTGATAGTTCATAGATTCAAAACCATCTTTGAAATTTGTTTTAGTATATCGATGATTAAATTTTTTTTTTAAATAAAAAGTTGTTGCATTTCTATTTGTGATACTGAAAACTCTTTGAATTTAAAAATAAAAATGTATTACTTTTAAATTGGAATTAAAATGCAGAAGTAAATTTTAACTTGGAATTCAATTAATAAAGGGTCGGTTAGATAGGTATTTCATTGCAACAAAAAAATCTGTTCCCACAGACCTGCACGGTGTGACGTCAGTGCAGGCTTATGCGCTGGCCAGGTAACTACGCGCTATTCTTGGATGGTCAGTGACCACAGGAGACCTTTGCTTGGGGTGACTGTACTGCCAACAAACAAAGACCTCCTTCATCTCCCTGTACCCACACAGTTGCAATAAAATCGAAAGTACGTGAGAGGTCATTCGTGACTGGATCCTTTCAGACATTTTATAATGATCCGGTCGAGTCCTTATGTGTATCGTCTGATGTTTAATATATTAATCTTTTAATTTCTACATACATATTTAAATTAATACATTGTATATTTTTTTAATCTTCTTTCTTTTTAACTGAAAAGGATTTGTTCGTTTGTTTCTCTCTTTTTCTATTTCCTTTTACTGTCTTGCGCTTATTGTGTATTCTACGGATCAATATGTTTGAGATCTATGGTTGTTCAAATGTTGATATAATGTAGAAATCCGCTTAACATATGAACCAAGTGATTCCTGATATTAATTAGAATCAAATTATATTAATGATAAGAGTTGGTAGCTTTCTAGCACAACGTGTAAGTATTGCTATTCAGAGAGGAAACTGCCAGCATCTTGTGTACTGCACGGCATCTTGTGTACCTACATTTATTTTAATAAGTTTATAAATATATATTTTATTTATTAATGTATTACAGATAAACTTACAAGAATTGGTTGCATTAATAATAGATGAGAAATGAAATTGCTTAAAAATAATAAAACTCATAATAATTTATACGAAATGAGGCAGTGAATTTTACCTACAAAATATACTTTATCATTTGTAAATAATCAGAAAGTTGAAAAGGTCTTCTTAGTCCTTCGTTCTTCTCACTCTTCTTTTTAGCTCTTATTAATGATGATCTTCTTACTTAATAATGACGTCTGACGGGATATGCGTTATTCGATTTATGTAGTTCATTTAAATCGATATCAGCTCCACAGCCAAGGTTATCGACATGAGTTTCATGTGGAGATGGCTCATATGTCTAGGGTTCGTTAATGAGGTGGCCGTAACTAAATATTTTAAGTGCCCCATCTATGTTTAACGCGCTCTGACGTATACTGTTACGGTCACAAATTGTGGCTTTGGTTGATTCTCAGTCGAATTTTTCTTGTTTCTGTTGCAGTAATTTGAATTGAAGTGGGATATTTTAATCTGGGTACGATGGTCAATGTCGGCATGGATTGATACTAATATTATGAGACGAGTGATTTAATATTGAATTGAAGATGAAGAAGAAATGATCAGGTGGCCTCCATCAGACATGAGGTGGGGTACGCTTGAATGTAAATGCCAATTGGCATCTTGAAACGAAAAATTTTAAAAACTAGTGCCTGTTCGTAAAATTTCTTAGCTGAAAGATCAGGTCGTTGTAAGAAGCGAAGTAATAAGAGAGTGTTGTAAAAGTCGGCTGATTGCAGAAACTGGTTAAAATAAGTATTCAAATATCACAATTATGTGTATGGTTTATATATATTTGACGCTTAACATTTACCATAATCTGACTCGTCTGCTTTTAGTTAGTTCTACCCAAAAAACGATAACATATTATTTAACGCAAAGATAATAAAATAACCCAAGTAAACTTTAGTTCATACAGCCGTTTTAGAATACGAACTGATATTCAAGTTAGATGTTTTACATCAAAATCCATTATTTAACATATATATTATGCAGAAACTACACGAAACTCATTTATTCCCGCTGACAACAAACAGGAAGGAAGAACTCTTGGAGTTATTTAATATTGAAAAGTTTCCGATAGAAGAGTTCTTGTATGCTTTTGTTTACTTGTGAAATTTTAAAACATAACAAAATTTAAATCTGTAGGACAACAAAATAAACACGTATTTAAATGAAAATATACAATAACCAAATCTTAACTATTTGCTTAGAAATAATAACGAATAATTAATCTTTTTCTAAGCCTCAAAAACGCCGTTTAAACTCTTAGCATGTAAGAGCCAATCACAGGACTTGTTTTTTTTTAACTTTAGTCTAAACTAAGATTATTGCACTATTCCCCTGTTGCTAAGCGAGATGGCCTTGAGATACTCCACATATATGTTATTTTTAAATGATCTACAAAATTGCTTTGCTTATTGAATTACAACAAAGGCCTTCTCAGAACCATGTAGCCAACAAGCAATTTTAGTAACGGATAAACATGACTAACTTATGAGGTGTGTAAACATTGATTTACCAGAATTAAGAGTTGCAGAAGTTTCAGGATCAGCTCTCTAGATAAATTAAATATCGTCCGTGTTATGTCATGTCCAAATTCATGGCACAAACATTTGTAATCTCAGAATAAACCTGAACTTCTGATAGTCACATGACCGGCCCAAATTCCTAAGGAAATCGAAAAGCTAAAAGCCGAATCATAGGCCGTGAGCATTATATGGACCGAAAAAACGTTTTGACGCCCAAGACGGGGCATTCAACCTTGGTGTTACGGGAACAAGGATGCGTTTCGATTGTACACTGTCATCGAGTTAAGTCTGCGAAGGTGTACTGGGATCGGTAAGTGGTTAAAAGTTGCTCGACTGGTCGGAACAGGCACGACCTGTTTCGCCCCGTTCGTTTTGTCTTATTTTTGTTTTGCAAGAGGCACTGACCACCACAACAAAGGACGCTCTTGCTTTTTTTTAAGGAGCAATGTCTTGAAGGCATGGGGCTTCGTAGAAGTTTCGAGAAATGGCTATCTTGTTGGATCTGCCTACTTTATGTAGTGTTGGTATGTTGTAAATATCTTTGTGAGCATCTTAATGTTGAACAGTATGTAACCAATAAAAGTATTTGTCACTGTTTATTTTTTACTGGGTTTGGTTTCAATTTGGTGAGATTCAATTTGTATTATGCAAGCAAATTATAAGTTTTCTAAGGATTTCAAAACTGTAATTATTTAAACAAATAAATAATAATTTATTACGTCGTAAATATCACAAATTGAATTGTATGTCGTTATTAAATCTTCACTTTATATACGTCGGATCAACCGTTAACCCCACTTGGATTAGCAGAGTGCCCACCACTGACAAGATTCTGGAGATGTTTTGGTTGAATAGGTTTCCTCATGATGTTTTTCAAAAATAAGCGTTGTCAGTATTAGTTTTTATATCTTTGCTTTCAGAAACTAAGCTTATAATTACTTTTATTATATTTCATGTACTGCGAGAGCTTAAAGATTCGTGTACAGTGTAAATATTGTATCAATATTTTTCTCGGTATTGGAGTAGGGAGCGATGTTCGCGTATACATTTATAGCATGACATCATTAATCTGAAAATATTGGCTCTGGTGGCACTCGATCACGCTTCAACGGCTTAACGGCCACAGCTGAAATATCCACGTTCAGTTTACGACTGGATCAACGATAATACGTCCAAAACTGAAAACTTGGTAGCGATCGCCAAACCGAGTGAATATTGTTGTGTAGTGATTGAAAACTTCAAATTCAGAACGACGGACGGCACAAAGTGAATGAATTTCTATGCAAGTTTTATATTTCGAACAATACCGAACAAGTGATGAAGATTTCATGGGAGTGAGTATCGGTTCAGCAGTTCAAATTTAGAACGATTCGATAGTGAATATCGTCGTTCTATAACGAGTTTAGTTTTTAAATTATACATTCAGAAAAAAGCTATCAAATCGTGCTAGCTTTAATTTTAATTTCGAACATTAGATGACATGCATTGCACATTCATGCAAACGAATATAGTGGCTCTGCTGCACATTTCAAATTTGGAAGTTTGGAAACTGTATTTAATGACAAAGGATTATTGCGAATGAATATTTGACTTACCTTTAGCCGACGTTGCGGTATAATTATTATTGCATGGAGAGTGGCCACGATGAAATACAATTTTGAATTATTGTCTCTAAATGCTAAAATGATAGTCCGTTATACATAAACATGTGTGCCGTAATCAGGCCATGAAATTGTTGACTTAACTATTCCGCTAGCTATTTTAGTTTTAATGTCTAGAGTGCTAGAATATTCCATTAATTCTGCTGTCATCTGCAACTAAATACCGTATAAGGTTTTTGTTAACTGCAGTGTTGCAGGTGTAATCAAGATTGTTTACTGGTTTAAAACCGGTCAAACATGACAGCGTATGTGAAGCACCCTAATTTACATGGGTTTTTATGGTTCCTTTGACCAGTGCGGAATCTTGCGGAGTCCAGTTATAGATGATTATTCTACAATTATCCAGCATTTGTTAAACTGGATGTACTTATTAGTCTTTTTGTTTGTTTCATAGCCCTGAATTTGTGCTACCTGTAGATGCAGTTTTGTATCCTCTAACTTCTTCGTGTCCACTAACGTGAACAAATACCCATTGGTGTATTAACGATATCTGTTAACCAATATCCACTTTTTTTTAACCAGCCACATCAATAAACTCTTTGTTCAGATCAGTGATTATGATAGCTTGTCAGTAAAAATAATTCCAAAAATAAGGCACCCATAATGACGTATTAAGATCCGAGCTTATCAATTCTTGTCCCTCCTCTGCGCCCAAATCTGTTTCTGACATTGACACCGGTCCATTGGGTGTTAGACCCTAATCACCTGTAAAGACGCCGAACTTCCCGTTTATTTACGAATCCTTGTCCATTAACTCGTTTTGAACTTTATCACCTCGTGTTACAGTCTCTTTTTGTCTACCTATCTGTCTGCAGTTCATTCGCCGTGGTTGGTTAGCAAGGAATTCCTTTGTTTATAAATTGTATTCTATACCCGGTTGAATTACTCTTACGACGCCATAAACACATCTTTACATGAGTTTTATGTAGGATAAATAATTATTAATAACGAGTGTACTGAATGCGTGCTCATTTTCTGTTTACGTTGAATTATTTCAAGACTGAATGACAGATATGCATTTACATATACGAAGAATCTCTTTAAAATTATTCAGTCTATACGTACTAGATTTTTATGATCAAACGTTTGTATTTTCTCCTATCCAAATGTTTATATCCTATCCTTGTAATACTCGTAACATCGTAGCATATAGATTCCTGTACATTAAAGGCATTGTATGTATGTCGAACAGTACTTGTGTGAAATAAGTTATTAAGTCAGTTCAGTCTTTGACTTTGAGGAGAAATATGATCTGTACCATAGTAGGTAGTAACCTGTGAATCTAGTGGTTCACTTCAAGTATATGTCAGTCAAACTTTCGTTCGCGGGTCATCGATGTGACTTCTGCATGGTCGCGAAGCAGCATCCTTGTGCTGAGGTAAAAATAAAAAATTGAACTCTTCAATTTCAATAATTCCAACACTATATAGGTTATACACAGTACCCATTTATTTATATAGTGTAGGTGTAAAACAACCAATCTATTCCTACGAACCTATCTACTACTTCTTGATTTTAGGAACTTCAAGGTAGGCTCATAGGTAGGTTCATACATATGTTTGATTTTGTTTGCTTTTAAAGTACTAATAATTTAATACGATTAAAATAAACATACAATTATTATATGTGACTTAAAAAAATATTAAGTTAATAACATATTTCTATTTACAAATAGCGCAGTATGGACAGTAGATAATGTCAGCATCGACACTAGCTCCATCTGTCATTGAGTAGCGAACGTCATTTGTTTTCTAATTTATCAACTCTGTCGTGTGGATAGTCTTTCGTCGTCACAAATCAATGATGGCGGTGATTTGACATCCTATTTATAAACACATGAACATATTCCAGGTTCCCTAAGGAGAATAATAGAGAATTCTGAATACAAGGTACAATTTTCTGCGTCTGCGCAGGACGCCGATCGCAGCTGCACAGTATTATTTTGCTGCAACTCGTATAATCAATGCGACGATTATAAGCGAAAATAGAACTTCATGGAATGACTTATGGTCCTAATACAAAAATCGGTGGACCGAGCGTAGGACAAAAAAGGCATTCAAAAACTGACTGACGCCGCGTTCCACGTAGTCGTGTAGATATTTATTTATCTATTTATAGACCGTACCAAGTGTTGGAACCATAGATCTATGTGTACGAAGAGATGGAGCGCACCAAGATATTTCTATATAAATACATATATACTGAAGCCTCCAACTGTCATCAGACTGTCTACAGTGTTGTCTGGCAAGGCCTGTCATAACATGATTATTGTCTGGTCTATGAATGCTGGGATGTGATGTTTCTTTGTCTATATAAACCTACTAATAATAAAACTGCGAGGAGACATTCAGTTTGGTTTAACACTTTTTTATTTTATTTGCTATATTCGAAGTATTTCTTAAATCATCTAATTACCAAACAATTGAAACCTGAGCCTGAAATCCAAGTCAACATTTAATTAATTAATTAAATTAGCGAAAATGATAAGACTAGAATTTTGTCGTAGGTACATCAACTGATTACATAAGATTTTTTTTCATGAAATTTCTGATAAGTATCTGGAGGATATATCTAGATGACTATGATACAGTGCAGATTGAAATGATTGTGAATTAGGTATTATTTTTCTACTCTCCATCTCTTCAAACTCATACATCTGTGGCTGGAACATTACTTGTGAACATATTGCGGTGTTTACGTTGTATATTTCTGGAGCCGACCGTGTGTTCCGCCACGTGTGGGCTCTGCCGCCTGCCGCTGTACCAAGACGAAGACCTTTGACTTTTTTTGGCTGTTTGGAAGAACTTTTTTTTTTGGCTACACAGAGCTGCGACCTTTGCGTTGTCTTTTTTTTAATCTTTTTAAGCGGGATTTCAGTTTAAATTCAGATTTGGAATCGCTTTATTGTTTCCTGGGATTATATCTTCATTCAATTATCAATATTCAAATTGGTTTATTGTTAACTTCAAATTAGAACAGCAAATGAATATCAGGAATATTTAATTTACTTTTAAAAATATTTTCTTTTTGCATTAAATGTGAAGATAAAATGACACAAGTAATAATTTTAACATTCATTCAAAGGAGTTCATTAATTCATTCATGCGAAAATGTATACAAAACCGATATTGCTTTACTTTGCAGCTTCTTTTTGTGATATAAAGCTTGTTGCAGTTCTGGGATTAAACATTTTGTCTAAAAGACAAAATTGCAAATAGATAATTTAAGTTTGTCTTCTTCTTCTGTCTTTCTGAATCTTATTTGCATTGGCCTAAATCTCATTTACATTTAATTATTCATCGGGCTGAGGTAAATTTTAATGGAAAATTAATAATTTTTAATAAAACTATGTACGCCTACAGTATATATATCCTATATGTCGCAAATTTCTATGGCCGATGGTTCAAGGGTCCGAGTTCAATTCGGGGACAATCATTTAAGTCAGATGAATGTTTGTTCTCGAGCTCTGGATGTTAGTGTTTTATCGGGAGGGTTGCTTGGTATAAATTTCTAATTTTTATCACCTGTAAGGCGAAGGACTCGACGCGTCGGTGTTCCCGTTCAATTACGATGAAAATGTCTCCACGTCACGAGTGAAAGCTTCTACTAAGTTAGTGCGTTTTACTATCGAAGACCGCTACTTCCCATCAGGTGGGGTATTCAATGTGTCTTCAAGTCAAAAGTGAAGGCTTTTGCTAAGGACTGCTTCGCTGCTTATCGTCATGCAGGATCGCCGTCAAGCACAAATTTATAGAATATACATATAATATATACATAAAAGGTTCATATTTAAGGTAAAAAAAAATACTGAACATTTCGTTTATGCCCTCACACCAGTGTGAGAGCCCAGAAATGGGCCAGTAGTGATTATGAATACTCAAACAATCTCAGAATAACTAAACTAACTCATAATGTATTATCGTTCCAGGTACGGCCGGGGTCGTTGAACTCCTGTTCTTCCTTCGTTAACACTTGTGTAAGTTATATTAATACTACAATATCTATGAGGTTTTGGCTTTATAAACTATGTTAACTTATTCAGGGTAAACCCAGACGTTACAGGTTCATATATTACTACCTGTGGTGCGTAATTGTAATTTTCAAAATAATGTTTTTCACTTGCTACGGTAAAGAAAAACATCGTAAGGAAATTTGCATTCTTGGGAGCTCCATAAAGTTCTCAAACGTGTGTGATGTCTGCTAATCCACTTGGCCTGCGCGGTGGACTATGGACTGTCAGATATTTTTGGGAACACCATTACAAACAAATTCAATCCAAGAAGTGTTAAGTGTTTCTGCTTTTAAAATCATTTTTTTGAGAGAATTCTATTCCTTACCAAAAACCTCCAATAATATTTTATCCATTTTTATGGAGAGGTTTTCCTTCCATTGCTTACAGACTGCGATCAGTTAAAGATTTATTATATAATTATATTAAATACAAAATTTTCAAAATTTTAAAAGCGTAATACTAACCGCCACAAGCCCCGCACAGTGGTACTGCTCTGTACATACAGATTAATTTGATCTTTATGTGTGAGTACTTAGGGTTCAAAATGCTGTGTATATTTTACCGGTGTCTTACGGATCCCAGTCTCATTACACAGCTCTCGTAAGGCAAACAAGGATGTTGGAATTTTTTCATCAAAATTTGACTTCCCCATCTGTAAAGAGTCTGATTGAGCAAATATTTAAACAGTAAAGATTAAATTTGTTGCGTTAATTATTACATTAACGTAGATCCTTAGTAATCTTTGTGCTGGTCGTTAATGGTTACTTAAATGAGTTAGAATTAGCACGGTTGGGTAGCACTAGGGCCCACCCGCGGCTTCGTCCGCGTGGTATGTTGATAAAAAGTAGCCAGTGTGTTATTCCATATTCTATTTTACGGACTGATGTTTAGGTTGCAGATGGATATTTGTTCTTGGGTCACGGGTGCTAGTGATAATTATGTTATTTATTTGCGGAGGTTAAATGTTAATTACATAAGTTACATAGTAATTTGGCTACCCTTAAATTTTGAAACCATGAAAATGATATAAACAAAAAAAATATTTGATAAACCTATTTGTTAGAAAGCTTTTCTCCTCGTCCTTCATCCCTTCATCTCATTCTTCTTCTGTCTCCCGTCCCAAGGTGATATGTTCTTGGTGTATCTGGAATCAGTTTCTGTCGTTATTGATCCCAGTTGCATTAGCAATGTGCCTTGGTTCTTTTTCTTCCCCGCGTACGCGGGTCTATTACTTTTTTCCTGACAGGGAACACATTAATAACAATCCAGTCTGGTGTTGTTAATGGCCATGGGCGTCCGATCACTTATCATAAGGTGACCCTTCTGATCGTATGCCTCCTTATCAAATACAAAAAACAAATATCTTCGGACGTCACACACGGCCATCTGTCCCAAAACTAAGCGTTAGCTTGTGCTTTGGTGATCAGACAACATACATACATATTTTTAACGCATACGTATATAGATATTTACACCCAGACACACAGAACAAACATTGCTGCTCAACGCAGAAAAGTTTGACAGGGCTGGGAATCGAACCCACGACCTTCGGTGTAGCAGTCAGGTTTACTAACCACTCGACCAACCGGCCTGTCAAAGGTATTTAGGTATATGGTATACTTATATATCTTTGAAATGGTCTTTTCACGATGTTTCATTTGATATCCATAAATG
>DWJZ01008018.1:0-11655 GCA_018249125.1 Asbolis capucinus
GCGCCTAATAACTAAGACATCAATGGCGCTTACCATCAGATGGTTTTTTTAAGCATTACCTGTTCTAACAAAAAGTACAAATTCGTATGTACCCTAATGCATATTACATGCCAACGTTTCATTGCCACGGAAGATATTTTAAAATCAAATTATGTATTTTTAGGTAAGTTCAATACAGTTATGGACGACAAATATTTCGGAAAGGTGCTATATTAAAGCGGTCAGTCAAACGAATTCGACAATATTTGCAACATTACTTCGAATTCGCAAAAACTCGCCAGCATCGGTTCAACCATCGCCGGCGTCCAGCAGCTGAATGAGACGATTATTGAAATAATTTTGTGATACTTTGCTGACCGTGTCAACAATTTGTGTCAATCCTGGCCCATTATTGAGTTATCTCTCCTCATTGCTGAGGAAACTTTACTGTCCTCCACCACTCTGCTCTAGTGCGATGGGAATGTAAACAATTACTTTTTATTACACCATACAACACAAAATCCTTATCCACAAAAGGAGACGTGAAAATGTTAACAATTCAAATTTACTGTTCACTTACAACTCAAAATGCCATTAGTGAAGTAAGTGATAATAACGAAGAACTACAGGAACCATATTAAGCAACAAATCAAGAGACTATAAAAACCTTTCTTTTATTTGAAGTTAACAACTCAATAAAACATGATTGGTATACAGAATTTGGTCATTAATAAATTCTGTCTAACAGTCTGCACGTACAACATACATTCGGGAAATTGTCTACGAAACAAAGTTACGAAAAAAAAACATAATTAAAAGAAAATGACATATTAAATTACATCGACAAGTAATATTATTTTTTTAAAGTTTAAGTTAATGCTTCACTACAATTCCTCCTAATGGTAAGCGGCGGTGTAGTCGTAGAATGTAAAGATCACTAACTTAGAAGAAGTCTGTATAATAAGAATATCAATGGCCAGTTGAAGTAATTAAAATGAAAACAAACATAAAATAAAAAATCAAATTAACTTAATACAATTCATTACTCGAAGTAGCCCAATAACGATTACAGAGACTTCAAAAAGATTTAAATGTGACTACACGATAATTATCAACTTTGGAATTAGAACAGAATCAGCAAAAATTGGTACACCCAGTGATAAGTTATAAGGTGATACACAAAAAAAATATATAGTTAAATTGATAACCTCACTTTTTAAAAGTCGATTAAAAACACGTCAATGACTCACAGATTCAAATTTAAAAACATTCTTTCATTTTTTATATTAAGCTCAATGATTCTAGTGAAGTTCTGTCTTAACAAATACTGAACTCTTTCAAAATAGTTTAGTTTCTCCGGAAAAACCATCTTCGTTTACGAACTGTTTTATGCCTTCGTTTCACGGTTTTCATCATTCGCAAGTTTGAATTAGTTGTAAAATTTGTTTCTTCATGGGCAATTTAAAATTTTACGTATTTTTAATTTTATGGTTGTGCTGTATCCTGTATTCAGATACCTATGTATGTGTACATTATTGAACCCACCTAGTACAGTATCTAAAAGTATATAGTATAAAAACAAATAAACAGATCTTTTTGATTACTCGTAATTGAGAAAAACTATTAGATACGAGTACGTTAAAGTTAATCAATTTGTTAAATTATTCGTTTCATTTGGCTCATCCAATTAATGTTTTATCACAAATAGGTGATTCGTAATTTAAAAAGTTAAGGGCATCTAGACGCTGAATAATATTAATACACTGTGTAAACCAACATAATAAATGTGAAACCCATGTTTTCTCACGGGAACTTAATACATAGGTACTGAATAAAATAAATAGTAAATAAACAACATGTAACAGATAACAGAAAATACTTGTGCATCTTAACTAGAAAAACAGGATGTGTTAGAATCTCCAAGATAGGGTGCCATTAATGTTTTTAACGACGTGTCAACCCAAAGCAAGTACTAACAGATAGGGCGCTAAACAGTTATCTCAATTACTGCATACGAGATATGAATGGCGACAATTTAGCCCCGCGGGAAGTTACAGCACAGATTAATGAACTTGTACAGTCGGCTAACGAACATTTTACGACGGGCTAGCAATAATAAACATGTAGTTTTAGTTTCTTAAATTAATCATATAAATCTTTATACAGTAGAAAAAAATACAAATAGACTTGAAAATATTCAAATTATTTTTTAAATTAAACTTTAACACATGGAAAATTTTTGGGCCGCTCAGACACCGCCATATTGCGCGCGCCTTGTATTACGTCACATGACATGATTGTGTACAGTGTCTTTTGATTATGTTATGGTAAAATTTCGAGAAAAAAATATTTCACACAAATTTAAATTTTATGTTTATACCCTATTTGCAGTGTAAGTGACAAGCCATCGTCGCTGTTCTGCACTTAAAATCTGATTTTATTAGTCTTAAAACTATAATTATACAACAATAAGTGGGGGTAAACTTGTATATGGGTATATTTAAAGTCTATGTATTGTTAGAAATTGTCGATAATGCATTGTTTTTAGAGACTTTTGAATTTCAATACAGTATTTTGGAAGCAAATCGTAAAAATATATATTACATATACATATCACGTTTATTTAAATATGATAATCCTAACAAAATGAAAAAAACTTAAAAACCTTTCTTTCAAAATTATCAAATAACCTACTGTAAATTCTTACACTGTGACATAGTAACGGTTAAAAATACCGTTTGCACCACGGCTTCCGATTTACCTGTTGCTATTGGAATATCATGTGTTGATTGGATTTTATGTGAACATACAAATTATACAATTATCATGATTAAGTGATAATGGAATTTTAAATTTATAACGAGCTTTTTCGATTAAGTGTGCTTTTCTATTGAGTATGTAAAGAAGTTTACAATTCCATTCTCGACCATTGATAATTCCATTTTTTTTATATTGTCCCACATTTCAGCCTGTGGAGTACTTGGTATTATGGTAGTGGCTGCCTTGAAGGGATCTTGGGTTCGATTAAAAAGTGAGATTACGATTTGTGTGTATTAATCGTTATGGAATAATCGTTGTTATTACATACAAAATTTTTCGTCACCATGAAGATATATATGTATTTTTTTTTATAAATCCCTTTGCGTACGCTGTATTTAAAGTGTTCATAGCCCGGCGGCCTGTTTCGAAAAAGTTACGAACGATCGAAAAATTTAAGCAAACGGGCATGCTCCTTAGAAATTCTCCTAGGATGACCGCTGGTGGTACAAATAAATTATGAGCGCTTCTGTGCTTCGGAGGGCACGTTAAGCTGTTGGTCCCGGTTATAGTTAAATAACAATCGTTAACCCATGTCGGAGGGCTTTGGGCGGATTAAAAACTTCTGACCCAAAGGACCCACTTTGGGTCAGAAGTTTTTAAGGTGGGTTGGCCACTAACCCATTCACCGATTCGCATCGGAGCAGCGTGGTAGAGTATGCTCTAGGCCTGTTCAGTAGAGGAGAGACACGTGCTCACTAGCTAAGCCAGGGCCATCATTGATTTAAAAAGTGTACCAGGAGTTCCTCCGGCTTTTTTTCTTCAGTAGCTTACATAGGCTAAGCAATATTGTAATATTCTAGCAAAGAGAGAGACTTGTCTACCGAGACTTTAGACAATGCCGCGGGACTGTTTATTGATTTTAAATCCGTAACCAATTTTAAGGTGTCTTAATAAGAATGTATGAATATAATTTATGTAATCTTCTGACATGAAAGTCAGCTTAATGTTCATGATGAAATAAAGTATTTTGATTTTGACTTTTATAGTCATACTGTATATCATTTTGTTGAATTTTTTTTTATTGAAGATCTGTGTTTCCTGCATCAATAATTCGGCTATTACCTGCACTATATTTGTCGAAAACAATCCTTGTCTCTCCAAATGTTTGTTCAACTAGTGCAATTAAGAGCAGTTATAACGACCACTTTAAAATCGAAACTGTCGATGTGTCAATATACGCTTAATCGCCATAAATTAAGAAATATGTCACACAGAGCAGAACATCCCGCGCACCATTAATTTATTTTTACACCAGAACACGCAATCGATACAGTTGTTCTCAAACTATCACACAACTGCGTTGACTGGAAGGCATTACGTCCATCCTTTGTAAAACTTTATAATAAGATATAATCATAAAGAGATATATAAATATAATTAATAATTAAATGTTGCATATAAGGTTTAGACCAGGGGTGAGGAACGTTTTGAATTAAAGGATCAATTTTAAATTTGACATTTGCTACAGGGCCGCACATACATAAGCATTATTTATACTTAACCAAATCTGCTTACCGTTTTATAGTTACTATGTAAAGTTTTTATATAATTGCTAATGTTTTATATCGTAATCAATCTAAATTTTTTACATTGTATCATGTTATGTTTTGACACGCTGTTTGATCTTGTAAGCATAAAAAATTTAATTTAAAAATGCTCAAAGGGTCGTATGCGCCCCGCGGGCCGCGGTTTGCTCAACCCTGGTTTAGACCACTTCATGAGATTTTTTTTAACATAAAATATGTGTATACAGATATATGTATCTCTAATAGTTTTCCTGTTATTTTTCCAAAATGGTTTGTTCATTATACTTTTATTTTTACTTCATATCTACTGGAGTAGCGTGGTAGAGCACTATGTTCTACTAAGTACTCGTTCTCGATAATGGGTCATGAAAAGTCATTATTATATGATTAATTTTTTTTACTAATTTCATAACTTACACAAATGATACCTAAAAGTCATAAGTTTTAATTGTACAATCCTTTTTCCCTAACATTAACGTGAAGGTTGAGGACAGCTGGCTCTTCGGCTCTCTATAAAAATAACCGGTTGTTTTATCTTTGTGTACAGGCTGCGGAGAGTTCACATGCGTTCAGGACATTGTAAGGATGAGTACATCGCTCTTGACCTTATTTTATTAGGGTTCTGTGGTTGTACGATTTACTTACATATTTGATTTCCGTTTTTGTTACGTCTAGTCTTAACAAAGAATACATAAGAAAATTTACGAATTAGTTTATTTCGTTACTTAATTTTTTTAATGAAACTACATGATGCTCAGTAGATACTTTGTCCGCGGAAATATTCATTGGATCAACATTCAAGTTAGGGATGAGTTTCCAAAAATCCTCTCTAACACACTCGGCGTAGTAAATATTTCCTTAAGTCGCTCCGTAGTACAGAATACAAAGGAACACGACAACAATCGTGACTGGTCGTAGTTTCTTCATCAGGTTAATGCGGAAGGATTTTTGATATACAACAAGTAAACCTAGAAGCTTGGAACTCTGTAGAGATACCATATATGCTGTAGACAAATGCTAACTGCCGTACCTAGAGTCGTTATTGGTTACTTAAATCGCTCCTTAGTACAGAATATAGATCAAGTTCTCTTCTGTTGAAAACTGGTCTTTGCAATGGTTCTGTAATAACAAAACCATTGCGTCCCATTTTACGAATATAAGGCAGATGGAGGCCTACGAAATTTCACACAATTAAAATTAACACACTTCTTACACAGATAAGAAGAGCAGATATCTACTAATTTGAATAAAAATACACTGAAAGTGCATTAAACTATCATATAAAACATTACGACACTACCATGACGTTGACATTTCGTGACATTGGCAACTTCAATACTGTCAATGTCAATAAAGATTTTTTAAATTGTAATTAAATCGCAGACAGGATTAATCTCTAGTATTAATGACAATATTATTGTTTGTGAATAAAATTCTACCTCAAGTCGCAACTCTGTCTTGGCATATTATTAGTCTCGCGTCAGCACGTGCTCTTGTCTGAATGGGCGTATAATTTCTGTTTACTTTTACTCTCGAAGGAGTCTCGAGTAGTCGAGAAAAAAGTTTACCGTTTCAACTTGTAGAACATTTGATGGTAAACATTTCTACAGCGGCCATTGTGACTTGGTCATTGTTTACATGTACACGTCAAGAACAAACCGACGTGGGATTCTGGTCTCATTCAGATTCTACTGAGAATAACTTATCTATGTTACGGTTTAGGAACTTCGACCTAGAAAATACGAGTAGTACTTCTAAGGAATTGTTTGTGGCAAAATATCTACTATTCTGGATACTATACATACATAATAGTTAAAATTGTAACATGTAGATTATACTTGTTTATGCTTACTCCGTTACTGCTACTAAATGAAAATATCGTGAGGACCCGTGAAATACTACTAATGGGAAAAATATTGTGATTACCCGCAAAATACTGTCAACAGGTGAAAATATCGTGAGTACCCGTAAATAACGGTTACTGGGCGAAAATATCGTGACTACCCGTAAAATACTGCTACTGGGTCAAAATATCACGAGTACCCGTAAAATACTGGTACTGGGTGAAAATATCGTGAGTACCCATAAAATGCTGATGGATTCATGGCTTCAATACATCGATGCCCCACTACCGAGCACGGGTCTGTCCTCACGCTGAGGAGGCCTAGAGCATACTCCACCACGCTGCTCCAATGAGGGTTGATGTAATTGTTAGTGGCCAATTGAAGTTTCGGAAGTTTTTATGCCACCCGAAGGCCTCCGACATGGCTTATACGATTGTTATGTAACGATCGAAACCGGACCGATTTATGTGCTCTCCGAAGCACGGAAGCTTTCATGATTTTTTTTACTGGCGGTCACCCATCTTCGTAATGACCGCGCCCGCTGTTGCTCAACTTTTTCGATCGCCTTCAATCGAAACAACCGCAGGGTTATGAACGCTACAAAAATACTGTTACAGGGTAAAAATATAGTAAGAAAACATAGTAGGAATAAGGATTTAAAAAACTTACCAAAAGGACTTTCTTGTCCACAGAAGACCTCGTCTTTCCATTTCCTTCACTATTCACTTAAAACACATTCAGTTCTTAATCTTCTTTTGTACATCTTCAATAGTTTTACACGAATTTATCGAATTAAGAAATTTTATGTCACTCCCATGTTACTTGGCGCCATCATTTCTAAGATCTAAGTGTCCAAAATCCCCTAGTGATTGTCTTCTGAAACAAAATACAATAAGTAAAGAATCATCATTGTAACACATAACTGTCCCACTACTGGGATCCGGTCTCCATTCTCCTAATTAATAGCAGAATTAAGAAAAGCTAATAAATTATTTTACACTCAATCAATTTGCTGATTTAATATAGTAAGATTGATTAATTAGGATACAATATACATAATAAGATTGATTAATTATATAAGCTAATAGAATTCATTAATTATGTAAGACAATAAGATTGATTAATTATAAAACAATTAATCATTTTATAACTAATCAATCTATTTCTTAAATATTTTGTGGATAAGCCGAGGACTGATTTCAGCACTTCGATATAAAACACTGAGCCCCACAAAAGATTGCCTTACGCAGCCTTATATTATTGATATTATCAAACAGTGCTCTAACATGGTAGTTAGGCCCTAAACACGTGCATTAGAAGTCCCTTTATTAAAACACCCAGCTACCAATCTAACAGCGTCCATGTCTACATTATCTCAGCCAACAATGGAAGTAAACAGACGGCCTACCAAATTGTTACGACACAACGTGTTCTGTGTCACTGTGCTAAACTGTGTTATCATTGTTCTCATTAAACTTCATAGAGAAATTTCATTCGGTGTCGTATTCAGCCGTTAATTACTTAAATTGCTTCTTAGTAAAGAATGTTTATCCAAATTCTATAGTTAATGGTTTAAGTAACCACTAAATCCCCCCCTTCTCTCTTCAACACCTCTGGGGGGGCACACACATACACACCAAAACGGTCAATACTACATTTAGTGTATAAATACATATGTTCTTGATAAACAACTCCCCTACAAACTTTCCTCCCCTATTTCAATCCGTACAAGACATTTTTAAAATTTTTAGATAATGTTGTTCAGCAAGTTATATTTTACCTTTGTATTAAGTTTCATCAAAATCGTTTCAGTAGTCTAGGCGTAAAAAGGTAACAGGCAGAGGGACAAAGTTACTCCCGCAATCATAAGACTATTTTTAATACTGCGCTAACAGATGGCGCTGTATTGTACAAACTGTACAAAGTCGATATAAATTCGATAATACAACACATTTATGCCCCAGTATGTTAAAAGTAGTCCAGTTCAATTGATGACATTTGATTTGAAAAATGTAACACACAATTAAAATGATCAATTATTTAAATAGATTTCGCTAGTAAATTAACACATCTCTGGCTTGTAGCCTGTCATGTGTAATTGTTCGTATAATTGAATTGATTTATGGTGCCGTGGGCTAGTAAATCGTTTAGTTAGTAACTTTGCACTCAAAACTATGCCAGTAGTAGTATAAAATTTACAAATGAATACGGTCAAGTGCGAGTAGAGGCCACACACGAAGATTTCTGGTGCCGTGAAATATTTATGCTTCTTATATAAGAAGGAAATTTAAATGGGATTACCTGACAAGCACCAGCTTTTAATTATAAGAAGAATGTTCAAAGTCGGTACATCCAGTAAAAAGTTAAAGTAAGGTAACACATAAAGAAATCGAATTGGGAACCTCCTCCTTTTACGAAGTCGGTTAAAAAAGATATAGTTTTTTGTAAAGTCAAGTTTAGTAATGACTTTTATCTTTTATAAACGGAATAAAATATATTTTAATTACTCATTAACCTTAATGAAGTAAATTTTATGTGCTAGAATTTTATATTCTGAACCAAACTCTAGAATAAATTTAGAAAATTTCACCACTTTTTTTAACTAGAAATTGCCCTCACTTCGGAAGAAGAGTCTATTAATTTTAATATCCCACAGAAACAAAGTAGACAGACAGACAATAAAATAAAAACATAGTTTTGGTCTCTATATCGATATCTAAGACTCCTGCCTCAAAATTAAAAAAAAATACTTAATGCACAGAATTGACTCTGTTGCAATTTCATTATTATGTTTTTATTTTTTCCATTTTTCCATTAAAGCTATAACTGTCCCAGTGCTGGACTTAGCAAGGGTAAACTCACAATGTGCGAGGTAAAGTCCACCACGCTGGCCAAGTGCGGAATGGTGGACGACCATTTGACTATCTACAATCTGTCTATCTGAATTAAATATTGCCATATATTTTTAACTTAATCTTCATCTGTTACCACAGAACAATAAGTTTCAGTCAAAAAAGTTTAACTTCACTTCAACTGTTGTTCCAAGCTTACACGGACTCATATTTAGTGATGTACCCTATTACAATAAATAATACAATAATTCAAATAACTCTAGAAACAGTTTATTTCGAAACCAATAGTTATATAAAATTAGGTCAAACGAAGCGAACCAACTCTTTCATGTTACAGGCCATAAAAAAGAATCAGTTTGCGTAAAGATAACAGTTACGTACGGTATTACAAATAACTTTACATTTTTTTACTTTACTAAAAAGTTGATAAATAAATGATCAAACATTTTTTCCTGGAAGGATTCTACTAACTATTCTACCTGTATTGTTCAACACCTAGTGATGTGAAATACAAAAAAAAATTCTCGTCTTAAGGTTTGCTACTTAAATTGTGGTGAGGAAAAAAACCTTATATTTAAAAAATATGCAGCGCGATTTACTTTCTTATAATATACAAAAAATCCCTTATTATATGTATAGTACGTATAGTATAGAGTTGTGGAGGTTAGGTTATAAAAGAATGGACGTAATATAAGGACATAGATAGGTCGCTAGAAACTTTAAAAAATCTACAGTTGAATATTGTGAATTTAGATTTTTCTTTTTTACATGAACCAAGTTAGCTGATTAGCGCTCGACTACGATCCCAGCTGATTAATAACATAAATTATTATCAATTAATAATTCTACATTATAATAATATCGTAAATAAATATACTCGTATGTACTTGTTTGTGTAAGTAACCTAAGTTTCAAAATCATACCTTCAACTCCTAAGTTCCGAAACAGCTCGTAAATTCTTAAATAAACAGATATCTAACTAAACGGCACATTTAACTGATGTTTCCCGAACATCAAAGGGCACTCCCGAACTAGCGACCGCGTAGCCAAGTCACTCTAACAGACTGGCCACTGGTCGCCAGCGCCAGGAAATCGGTAATACGGTTGCCACTCAATGAGTCCTGCCGAGGAAATATCGCTTGACAAATTATTCGTCTCCGTACACTATTATTTATGATAAGAACAACAAAATTCTTGTCAATTTATTTCCTCTCAGGAGTAATGATTTTATAGCTTATAGAATGCTATTCATTAGTCACATTTGTCATGTGGTGGTTACATGTACTAGTTGGTTTTTAAATTGTTTTGTTTTGTCGTCAAAATGTTTCGTCCGAATCGTTTGTCCCATTGCTAGATTTTCTTTTAATTCTTTGATGACTTGTTTTATTGGTTATTCTGTATTACACAGTATGAATTCGTTATAATACCCGCCCTCCGCATAAAACTCGAATAGATACAAATTCCAACAAAGACGTTTTGGTCTCGAATCAATAGGAAAACCTACTTTCCTCAAAATTTCTAAATAATTATCCAAAATTTTGTGATACAGATGGAAAAATGTGGATAGAAAAAGAAGGTTATCCTTTAGAAGATGTGCATTGTTCAATATAATATAACGAATGAGGGAAGTAGTTGAGTTCGCATACTACGGACGGATATCAATAGCGATACAAAACAGTTGGTCGCTGCGGCCAGCCGGGGGTGCTTGGCTCGGATGACCTTACATTTTACCTTACCAGACCTTACCATAGCTACTAATTAGCTACCATTGACGTGCTTGCACCTAAGCTTGTGACGGCGTGCCGGTATTATGCCGAAGCCGTGCCGTCACCGTGCCATATTTAGGTGAAAAATAAGTCCATTTATTAACCCATGCGATACCAAATAGAAGCGAGGAGAATTATTGATGTATACTAAAAATGAACCCTAACAGTACAAAATCAAGACCGATATGGTTGGTATGGGTAGGTACCAACTCTCCAGTGTGGTAGCAACTCAGAATCCGTCGTGATATGAAACCGTAGCATCGTCCCGAGGCCTATTAAAATAAATAAAACTTTAATCTATGCAAATGTACTAGAACAACCGTGACGCAAAGCTAAACCATTTTAATGAATTTTTTATTGATATACATTAAAAAGCAATTCTAACAATCAAATATAAGAATTCCGTAAGGTTACGACAGGATTGCTTGGTAATAAAATGTGGTCTTGCAAATAATAATTTGAGTGTCGATGTTTAAAAATATCATTCGTCATCCAATTGCTCGAAGACAAACATCGATGACAATAAAGAATTACAACATCGACATCGATAGATTTCAGCCCTGGTTTTAATTTTATCATAAATAAAACTTAGTAACAGAGCGTAGCCGAACTGTTCATAGCTTAGTCGTCTTGTATAGCATAGTATGGCATCGATCATAAGTGACCAACAGAATCAGGCAACAGGTGCGGTCGGTAAGAAGATGGGTGACTGCGAAGAATTTCATGAGCGTTTCCGTGCTTCGGAAGGCACGTAGCGGGACCCTGGCTGTTATCGTCATATGGCGATGGCATTTTTGTAACACCAAAAATATTTACAAAGGTTACCTGTTCGAACTTAAGTAATTTCGCTTATACTCTCTCCTCTTAT
>DWJZ01008019.1:0-11654 GCA_018249125.1 Asbolis capucinus
CCAGTTTTCATTATCGTAAGTTTCAAATTAAATATTATTTTACACCACTTATTGTTAATTACGACAAATGTGAAAGTTTGTGATGAAGGATTGAATTTTCGGTACTCCTTCACACAAAATTGAACAGATCTGAATGAAATTTGGCACAGATATAGACTACAGTCTGAAATATTATATAGGTTACATTTTATCATCATACTACGCGGGTGTTACCGTGGGCCAACACTAGTAATAATTATTTGTCTTTCGTATTTTAGGGGGTTGTGGTATTTGGTCTGCTCTACCAACAACCACTCCAGTACCAACATTATACATATCCGCAATGGGCTGTGGTGCTGGGCTGGGGGCTAGCGTGCTCCTCTATACTTATGATACCGATAGTGGCGATCTACAAGCTGACTACTACCCCGGGAACCTGTCGTCAGGTAAGGTTCGAGATAGGAGAAGGACGAAATCCACAAGAATTGACAGCACATGATAGACTATAATTGATTAAGCGAGAGCAGTTATTTATATATCGCTGTTACTGATATGTTATTCATATTATACATGCGACACACGGAATCCTACTGCCGGTTATGAATTACTTCAATGCTAAATGCCATAAAATTTTCATAAATGCTTTATTTATAATTTCATAATTGCAAATTCACAATAGTTATACTATGCCACTACTGGGCTCGGGCCTCAAATAACAATGAGAGGGGTACATACAGGCCATAGTCCATCACGTTGGCCAAGTGCAGATTGGTGGACTTGACACACCTTCTCAGAACTTTATGGAGAACTTTCAAGAGCGCAGTTCGTCACGATGCTTTCCTTCACCGTAGCAAGTAATAATCGACTTCTGATACGCACATCACTTTCAAAATTACGTTATTAAATTAAAATTAACATAGAAAAATTTTGTTACTGTAAAGTACAGTTTTCAAATTTCAGCGCCTAGCTTGCTGTATATCGCCAGAGTCAGAACATGAAGCTATCCGTGGAGGAGCCCCAGTTAGCAGATTTACTTGGCGTCATTGGTTGTACGTCTAAATAACATTAGATTAACTATTATCATATACTAAAGTTAAACGTCTAACTTGTCATGCTTTGTGATATTTTTCTTGCCTTTATTTTCCCACCTGCTGGCCTATTTAAGTTATAATTAACAATATACTAGATTTTATCAAAGTTTAACCGTGCTAAATATACATATAATAAATTTTATTGATTATTGAAATAAATATTATTAGTTATCAATAATATAGTAAAATAATTTATATATTACTTATTACCGTGTGTAGTATTATGCGGATAAATAACTATATATTGATGTTTTGTGTTTATAATTATTATAGTTACATAGATTTATGAATTTTTATTTATTATTAAATGGTTAATATATATTAGGAGATTTATGGTTAACGAAGCAGTATTGTGATTAATATCAATATGGAATTCTGTAGTCTGTATAATGCATAATATTGGAGAAAGTGGCGAAAGAAATAAAAATATATACTTCCTTGTTTTGTTACTAAACGTGGAATAGTCTTATAGATTTAAAATCATAGTTTATGAAAAATGAGATAACACTGGTTAATATTTCCTCTTAATTAATATTGTTATTATAGAACAATACCTAAAGTTAAAGTAGTGCTTTAAATTACACAGATTTTAAATTTTAATAGTAACTACACTTAAATCGACTTTAAGACAATGATTTGCTAGTAGGTGTATCTACACCGGATGTCAGGTATTACGACCTTTGAAATAATGTTAATTCACAATAACTATCAAATATTTATAGCATCTATTTATTCTTTGTAAATTTATAAATAAAATATACCATGAGAAGCGAACTTATAAATCTTATAAAAATTAAATATATATCTAAGTATTTATAAGTACATAAATTAATTATTTATTAGTAAATATTTGGCATAATACTTTGGTTTAATTTGCTTACATATCATTTTGAGAAAATGTCGAAAAATATATAATATTAAGTACTTACTTTATGAAATTCCTTTAATTTCTTTGTGTCGTCTAGTAGTTAAGTAGGAAGCATAGCTTTTACTATATAGGAAAAAAAATTAGGCCTCTTTATAAATGAATTTCAACATATAGCTAAGGGAAAGTTCTCCTAAACATGTATATCCTTAGTGTATGAGATACTGTAAAATATATAGGTAAATAATAACTGTATTATTAGGAAAACGATTCGGAGTACGGTTTAAAATAAATTATCATTATGATCTAGTAGAATCTAGGCTATATAAATTCTACTTAACACATTAAATGGGCTTGCACTTTCTAATTGATTTGATTTTCGTAATGGATTAAACTTTCTTATAAACAAAGTATATACGTAACTAAAAAAAAAGAGGAAAAAATATTAAAGAATTTATTTAAAAAACGCTAATTTGACACAAAATTACATAGAGTTCGACACTTTGAACTTGACTGCTAAGAATTTTCTATATTTCGTTTCTGCTAACTAATAATATTATCAGTATTAGCTAAAATAAATATCAACTATTTTAACTATTGTCTAGTATTTATATATTCGTGTTAAACTTATAGAGGGCGCCTAAAGTCGTATTTTAATAAAATATATGCATTTCATGTAACACCTACACTTAAGTAATTGTATCGTCCTTATTTGGACCAACTCGCAAACAAATCTGTGACAAACACAATAATTTTGTATATAATGTTATCTTTGTATAACTATATCTATACCTGATAATGTACACAATATATTATATACATACCGTATTTACCCGCATATAATCCCCTAATCATATATTTTGTAAAGACGCTTTCGAATTACTTATACTGCTCTTATAAAAATAATTTACAACGTAACTTTAACTCTAGTATAGCTATATATGCGTCTTGTGCATTATTATATATTACTTTTACATGTCAGGAATTTCGTTTTATAAAATTTATCTGGGAAACAAATGCAATTACGTCCAATAGTATTCGATTATAATTCGTTTCAAACAACGCCAACTATTAATAATACAATAATATATAATAATATCAATTAAATGTTTTAGAAAACGAACATACGCCCATTTATTTTTATTTCAAAATAAGCCGTTTAAATTTAGCCATTGATTTAGCTTTTCATATCTGAAGTAAACTTAATTACATAAATGCCCTTTCATCCAAACTTAAGTAAATAAATAATAAAATTTCGAGGCATTTGGATTTACCTATGCTCTATAAACTCAATTCGTATTAGTAAATATGTTGAGTTAACATGTTTTGTTCAATTTGCTTAACGAGGCAGTGTACGATTGCGATGCCTCGCTGGGTGTATCCATACCTTTACAATAGAAATACCTGTTATATTAAATGTTGTATTTTGTAGTAACTATATTATAAGCATTTCTTCTTATATCTTAATGTTTAGAAAGCTTTAATCATTTTATATTGTATGTAAGCAAAAAATGTAACTCTAATAAAAATACTGCTCCGGGAGAGTTAAAAATTGAATATTTTATGTAAATGTAGATTCGTAGAAGCTTTGTATCAAAATTGTTGTAAATAAAATGAGTTATGTAAAGACGTAGAGCATTAGTGTGGACTGTGTTCATTTATTTATAAATAAATGTGTTAGTTGACTGTAAATGATGTCTTATTTTAATCATTCTATAATCCGATAAAAATACTTATTTTATTTTTATATTTATGGTTTACCAACATTTTTTTTTCATGAAAAAGAGTTCACATTTGGTTTGGTCTATAGATTCGAAAACTTTTTACCTCTTATTATGAAAATTTTGAGGTCAGAAGAGTATGAAATTTGGCATATCTTGAAGAAGGTATACTCCTGGACATCAATTATCTCCACATAAGAAACACGTCAATTGATTCCTCCGTTTGGATTTGAAAGACGGACAAACAAACACATTCGTACTTATTATATTCAATTTGGATTGGTGTGTTGCATAAAATATTTATGTATATTATTTTTATTTTATAACATTACTAAACATTACAGATAATTGAAGAATATCTAAGTTTAGTCAGCAACAATATGTATTCACATGGTTAGTTTATGTTGAGATGTTGCACATATACATAAATATGTTTGTCTGGGTCCCAAGTCCCGCACAGAGAATGTCGTTCTAGGGCCATGTCACACAACGTATATTTATATACCGCTAATTTATGTATCCGTGTAAATTCACAGAACACTGCTTCGTTAAGCATGAGCTGTTGATGTCGTTTTTAAGATGTCACAATCTGACATTCATTCTATTTTGAAGAATAATTTCAGATCGTCTGCAAATAATAGACAATTAGCTGCACTAGGAGTGCCTGGTATATCAAAAATTGCAAAGACCCGAAGTTCGAACCCTGACTAACCCCGAAAAGCGTAGAATACGGTTTCGAGACACATCCATTGTACTGCACTTACTGCCTCCGGTCACTGAGGTAGCAGGAGAAGAATTGTAATAAAGCAGGCACGAATCCGGCAGCTACAAACTTTTGGAGAAGCAAATAATTGTGAACTGTATCAAGCGTCTTCCGAACATCAAAATATATTATGCGCCACATGTAATCCTTCATCAATTATATAATATTATGATCAAAACATCGTGATATTTTTAATACTTTATTTTTATCTACTGTTGTTCTCGTGAGCTGGATAAAAGAAATTGTACAGCAAGCTGTGAATGTTTGAGATCACATCAAGATTAAATACTTGCGTAAACAGTTTTATTCTTTCTAAAAACAACTCGAATCAGTGAAACTATTAACGTAATCATGTTATTAAGCAGATACGTACGTAAATATGAAAAATAACGTTCCTCAATAATATGGTGTTAAAGTTATAGCTAGACTTTTTTATATCTGAGAACAAAGTCTTTCCTAACGAGTATCTTCTTCTAACAGAGTAGGCCTATAGCTTATAGTCTGATAAAATGCCTAGCCAGCTAGCCCCAAAAGTACGACACGAATAAAGTAACTTTATCGACATACAGACGCCAGATGTTAACGCCATCTAAGGGAAACTGAAATATTTAATGGAGGCTTATGTGTGGCCTACACTTTACGAAGTTTTTAAGAACTATGGTGGCTGCAATTTTTTTAAATTGAAGCCATGATCATTAATCTATTGTATGGCAGGTGATCATAGACTCGTTTTTAACAGAGCGAGCTATTGACCCCTATTATCATTCACGGCCTTATTACTTAGTTCTTAGCACCTGCCATCAAAACGAGCGGTTTCAGATTCAAATCCAGCTCAGTATTAGTATGTAAGTGACAGATTTATATTTATGTTCGAGTATTAGGGCCTAGATCTATGTAATACGTCGGTCGTGTTTTGTTGTCCATGCCACTATTATTATAATAATTATTTTAATAAAAATAATAGAATACTTCTTTTGTTATCGGTAATTATTTTTTTATGTGTTAATGCTACAATATTTTCAGAATAATACTTTTTGAGTCGGAACTCAATGGATTAAATGATTGATAGGCGTACTATTTTTACAGACAATATTTCTCTAGCGATCTATAATATTGTCTATGAATACCTATTTACGCTCCGTCTAACGCACACCAATTTCGTTTATCAATATTTTCTGCCGATAAGCTTATCTTCAAAAGTAATAACGATTTACTTAACAAATAGATTAAATATTTTGCTTAATTTCAACGGTACTATAAATTTAAGTATTATGCAAAACAATACTTAATCGTATTTTATATAAATCGTATAAGACGTAATATCATACCGCCACTACGTAAATAGAAACGTTAGTTCAGTCCAATGGCAGACTTGTCATGTAGTTTCCATTTACGGATTCGGTAATTTTATTTTTAAGTACATAATTTAAATGGAAACAGTGTTTTTAATGGTGTTATTGTTTTATAGCATGAATGGTTGAGTGTATTTAGTCTCTTGTACAAAATATTTGTTATATCTAGAGTGAGTAAGTGATATATCTGATTCATTATCTTAGAATCGATATAAATAAGAAAGTATTGTAATTTGCGGTGAACTGCTTATCTACCGTGTCAACAAAGTTATGAGATAACTAAAGGTGAGAAAGAAATATTGGTTGTCCAGTTGCCTATGATCGTGCAATTCGATTTTATTAGTAAACATATGTTATTGACGTTTTTCGTAAGTCTCTTGATTCTAAGATAATGCGTAACCTTAATGACTTCGCTTATGATTAGCGACTCCTAAATATAGTAATTTAGTAATATTACAAGAAATTGACTTATCCCTATTTATCTTGCTCATGCCATTGAGAACGATTACACCGATTTAATTATTATTTTTTAAACTTTTCTATTAATTTGTAGAAAGTTCTTAAGAAATGAAAAATTAAGAAACTTATGCAGATAATTTCGTACTTTTTTACCCGAAAAATAAGGCAAAACGTCAGGTAATAAGGTAACAAATAATTAATATATTTGACCTTAGGAACTTCTGTACTTTATGCTCCTATTGTATTCTAAATTTAAAAGATTTTATAGACTAGTTTTATAATCTTACACATCAACAATGATGTCAAACTGCTGGCTGTATCAGTCAATTAACTGGCCTCTAAAGATACTCTATGCCAGAGCTAAATTTGTCCGTACACATGTGTTTGGTTAGGTGTTAGACTTAATTGTCAATATATGAATTTACATAACAAGAAACTAAAGCTTTCAAAGTAATGTATGACCTGAACATACTTAAGCAACTAAAGCTTGCTAATCTGTCAAGTTATTTTATTGAATGATGTCATATAAATTCACTTTAAATTCAAACAGGTTTGGAGTTAATTAAGACAAATATTAAACTTAACTGAACTAGATATACAGTCTGTGGTTTTTTCATCGTCTTATTATTTGTTTAGTCTCTGTGGTGTAATGTGTATTTACATATATCTTTATTTAAAATTAATTTGTAAATTAGAGTAATTTGTTTCTTGATGTCACATAATTATGTATTAGTTCTAATGGATATAATGTGATATCAAAGCTTGTGACGTAATTAGGATAGTGTTACCAATATAGGCATAAATAAGTGTTACAATTGTTATTTTAACATTTTTTTATGGAGGCATCCCACAGCTAAGCGAACTGGTGGTAAGAATTCAGTACAGAAGGATACCTCATCAAAGGAGTCACCAATATATCATGAGCCTAACAGAACAATGTACTGCCTGTCATGAGGCAGAAAATGACAATTTGCTTGATAGCTGGCTCTAACAATAGGGTTGTAAATAGCCTAACCAGGCATAAGTGGTAACTTGGCATACATTATATGAATAATGTTTATATAAAGTATATATTTTAGAGTTTATATTGGCATAGTTTAGTTGGATTGTTTATATGCTCCTTTAAATGTATATTCTGCTCTAGGGCTTAAAAATATACTTTGGTTGAATTAGTGAAGTATTCTAGTGAAAATAACAATTAGACAATTTATTTATAATTAGCTTATAATACATTTTCATATGCCCTGCACTCCGCTTACCACTCGCCCCGCCACCCGAGTGCCCAAGCACCCGCTGGGTAATCATTTTATTATCTTTATATATTATACAATTTTTTTTCTATATTTTTATATAGCCTATGTCACTCAGTGATAATGGAGCATTCTAATGCTGAAAGAATTTTTGAAATTGAATCAGTACTTTTTGACTTTATTCATTACAAATATACAAAAATACAAGTCTTTTCTCTTTATAATTAGTATGAATATAGTTAGTAAGCTGTATTATTTCATTCTATCTTATTCCAAACAGGAACTGTAGAAGTGAAAATGAAGGACAAAGCTGAATTCATGACTCAATTTTGTTTGCTAACAAAACAGAATTGCTCAACTGAATGACTCATATACATTGACTCAACTCATGAGGGTATTACATTGCTATTTAAAAATCACAGATTTGTATTGACACTTGTTAGATCTGCAAGTCAACCAATCAATAAAGTAGTAATATTACTCTAGAAGTGAATGATGTGTTTTTCCACTTCCACAGATTTCGATTTTGTTGCAGGTTTACTTACTCTAAATCATAATTTGATGAGGTTAGGTACATTTTAATGCATATTTTATTTAAATATATTGTATCAAACATAAAAACTAAATTCTATCTGAAACCAAAATACATTGATGTAGTCTACTCTAAAATTATATACAGACATATCATTAACCTCCTCTGTGTAGCTGGTACGCTTTTTATTAACAGAACAATCATAATATCTTCTGCCTATGTATAAGTTTCACTTCAATAATATCTGTAGAGAAATGATATATTTAGCTCTTTGTTTATATCAAGGTCAAAATGTCTCTGGATCGTGAACCTGTGGGCGTGATGCCACCCGCAGTGAGCATTGGCACAGGGTCGGTAGACCCTCGGTCTCAGCTGCTGCAGGAGATGAGGGATCAGAACTTTGACCTCATCAGGTTTGCTTCCTACAGGACTGCCTGTAAACTTCGATATGTTCAGAAAAAATGCAATTGTGAGTATTTAAAAAGTAATGGTTATTTAAAATTACGTTTGTACACATATACCGATCAAATTGGGTTCATAAATTGTAGTTTAATTATTATAGATTTATAATGCCAGTTCTGGTTTATCTGTCTTCATGAATGCAAAGTTAACATTTTTTAACTACTTGTATTTCCATCAGTACACGCAATAGACATATGGAATGTGATAGAGGCATTCCGTGAAAATGCCCTCAACACTCTGGAGCCCACCGCTTGTGTAAATGTGACCAGGCTGGAAACGCTTGTGTCCTCATTGTACCACAACCTGAACAAGCGGCTGCCTCCAGCTCACCAGGTCTCGGTGGAGGCCTGTTCTGCATTGCTGCTAAACTGGCTGCTAGCTGCGTACAGCACTGGGTAAGGGTGTTTTATGATTTCCATACTTTGATGGATTTGTATTGTATCATAATCATGTTCTCTGGTAAGCAGAGTTTCGATTTCTATACTGGTTCAAATCAGATCTTAAATTTTACCGTACAAATTGTCAAGTTTGTATAGTAAAATTTTAAAATGTAATTTATACCAAATATAGTTGAGGCAAATATTTTTGACGTAAGCTAATTTCAGACTCGTTTGTACTACCGAAGACTTTAAAATGTATGCTGAGTTCAGAGTGTGCAAATTAGATTTTTGATCCTTAAGTGTTACTGAGTTATAGTTAGGTATCGAAGATGACATGAACTATTTGAATTTTAATTGAATTTGATTCTAATGAGTTGTTTTGTTGATAGGGAAAATGTGGGTAAAATAAGAGTGTTCTCCATCAAAGTGGCCCTGGCTACTATGTGCGCTGGGAAGCTAATGGACAAGTTGAGATGTGAGTATATATCAACACAGATAATTCCTAGAATGTATGAAAATCGTAATTGATTACATAATTATCTTAAAATTTGAATGTAAGATCAAAAGTATTAATTGAATTTATAAATTGAACATTAGAAATTGGCATCCAGCCGCTCTTGGCCTGGGACTCTGCAGAAAAGACTCAGTTGTGAGCCAGTAAGCAAGGAGATTTATGCCCCACACCCTTGGTCAGCTCATTGCTCTAAGAACCTACTGAAGAAAATCCTAAGCCAAGCCAAGCGAGAAAGATAAAACCCCGAGCTCGTCAATGGCCTAGGCCTCCTGAGAAAAGGCGAGGGATGACCTGGGCCAAGCTTAGGGAGATAGCTGATGTCGTACGTTGTTCCAGATATATTCTCGCAGCTGTCGGACGGGAATGGCCACCTGCTCATGAAGCGACTGTCGGACTACCTGCGCGAGGTGCTGGCGCTGCCCGCGGCGGTCTACGAGTCTCCCTCCTTCAGCTACAATGATTCGTTGGCCTTGTCTATATTTAATCAGGTAACTTGGAGAAGATCTTTACTCTTTAATAACTCTTCTTCAATAACTTTTCGTCATTCGCTCATTCGTCATCTATTTCCGTAGTAAAATAATAATGACTTGCGAAAAATCGTAACGCAGGCCTTCTGTCGCATTGTGAAGTCGATTGTAAACCAAGTTGGTTAGTTAATTGACAAACGACAAATGCAATGTTTACGTAATTTGTACATATACAAATACATATGTATTTCCAAATAGTTAACAAAGTTACAGGGGGTCGAAAACGGCCCGAATGGTTTCGAGAAAGAACAGTTACGGCCCCACTTCGCTCTTTTGCTCGATTTGCAAGGATAATTTCGTGCCCCCAGATTTGGTCGTATTTCAACATCGAGATAAAACGATAACCATTAAACAATACCTATAAAGATAGTTATATAATGTTGATAAATCAAAAGCAATGATGAAAAAAGTCGAAGTCAGCGTAATCCGATGTTATTCAGTACAAGCCACGGTATAGGGCGGAGTGCACGAGAAGTGCGCACGGAATTAAGATTATATGTACAATAGAATAATTAACGTAACTCGCTGATTCTGAGTGGATACAGCCTCAAGTTATAACTTTATACTATAGATAACGAGTGACTTGCTTTGCTTTGCTTTTACTGCGTTCGTCGTTGGTATATCAAAGGTCCGTAAACGGGATTCATTGAATTGACATGTTTTTGATTTGTTGTTATCTCTATTTTTATAAAACGCTCATTGTTAATACAAGTAGTTTAGTATTCATTCACATAGCATCAGTCACGTAAATATTGATTTAAATTTTTTAGTCACTGTACTACAGAAAAATTATAAAGTTTAATGAATTATAAGTAGGCACAATAACTGGCAAAAATCCAACGCCCCCCTGACGATCTAACGGGGCTCCGGCCCGAGAGGTTGCGAGCTCAGAAGTGACCAAACATTTTTAACAAAATTTAGAAACCGACGTCGCCGACTCTACGAAGGCGGCCGACTAGTCGTCTTTGACGACTATTTGGCACACCTGTAATTAATACCAGTTACGACAAAAAATAGTTTTAGTGACGTAATTTGGTAGCTGTATTATGTAGTCTATAAAACTGTAGTACATCACTCTTCAATTGTCAATAATTTCTGCAACGTATACGATTTAAGGATGTTTTTTTCCCAATCTTAGCTTACATTATCGAATTTTTTATACGAGTATAGCTAACGTTTTTGAAAAGTATTTTATAGCCTACGTTTATCAGTGATAATGTATGTTTCTAATGGTAAAAGAATTTTTCAAATCGGCCCAGTAGTTTCAGAGCTTTGTCCTCAAACAAACAAACAATAAAATCTTTCCTCGTTATAATGTTCATATAGATTTGAGTGAATATAAACCACGTACGGGCTATTAGACATAACATTCGAGAATCTTTATTGATTGTATTTTATTGGTTTATTGATCCCGTGAACCTTCATAACGCAGACCGAGTTACATACACGGCCATACACAAGGTTCAATATGTTGATTCATACAGTATTCATTTACTACTAATTGCTCTATTAAAGACGATGAACAAACAGACTAGTTATGTTAAAATATGTGTAGGTACGTTAAAATATTGCATAATTATAGCAATATATATATACATGTAATAGGCGGTTACAATGATAGATCAAAATATATACTACTTAAAAATCAAACATAATTGAAATAAATGTCACACTAAAACATAACATTTAAGGTAACTTAATACTGATAGTATAGATAGTATATATATTTCGATGTTTCATCTGAGCGGTGATAGCCTAG
>DWJZ01008020.1:0-11654 GCA_018249125.1 Asbolis capucinus
GTTAGTTTATAGTCAAAAAACCTAAGCGGCTAGTTAGCGATAACTGTGACTAGTGTTAAGAAAATAATTAAATAAAATATCAAGATAACGTCATCTTACCAGCCTTATTGTATAGTAGTAGCTCCATCTAGAGAAAAGTTGGCGCAATTAGTTAGGTTCGGAGGTTATGATTAAAAAGTTTCCAAAGAGTCCGCTAGATGAAACAGCAGGACACAACATTTTTGGTATCTTATGTATTTGATAGATGTCACTACCTACTTAATGTATAGTACCGTTTTAATGTATGGTAGTAGCGCCATCTAGATAACATTTTGCGTAATTAGTTATGTTCCGAGGTCATGATAAAAAAGTTTCTAAGGTATCCGCTAGATGAAACAGCAGTACACAAAAAAATTGGTATCTTATGAATTTCATAGATGTCACTGCCTACTACAATCTAACCTTTGATTGATGTCACTGCCTACTGCAACCTAACCTGATTTTAGTAGAGGTTACATTTAGCTTATTTTAAAACAAGTTATTAGAAAGTTTTGCAGATAATAAATTGCGATAACCATAACTTTATACAACATTTTCCATATATGACGCCAGTTGTGAAAGTCTATAATTTTAATTTTATTCTAAACTCGAAACGAACCTTTCATATTAGAACCTTACCACCTTGTATAACCCTAAATAATAAGTGGATAACTGGAAATCGGAATTTGGACTTCTGATATCTAATCACAATAAATATTGTCCAATTAAATAACACGTGTAAACTATACTCGGTTCAAATTCCAGATCGAATTTGCATCGAGTATCGATGTAACTACCTCCTTCTATACAAATAGCTAGCACGAATTCTTTGCCGTCGAAAATAAATTCATCTTGCGCGACGGTTGATTTAATCAGTAGCTCGCAAATGTGTTGCCGCCAAAAAACTAAATTGGGAATCCGCACTATTTCTAGGTTTCTGACGTGTATAGTAACAAAATTTTTGAGAAAAAGGGTAAAAGCCATTTAGATACCTATGTACTACGAGAACCAGTAATTTCCATATTTACGTATTATGATTAAATGCTAGAGACTCCTATAAATAGGTGATAATAAGTAATATGCACACGTATACAATATTATCTCAGAATACCAAACAATCGATATAAGTACTTTAATATATGAAAGTCTATGCAATGTGTGGTGGTGACTATCGGTAGTTATGAAGGTACTTAGCTATTTTTTAAATTTGGCGGTTGATTAATCATATAAAAAGATACCTCTGTTAACTTTCTTTTTGTATCGAATGAGATGGCAATTGTAGAAATGTATAAAAACACATGTTTTTTTATTTCACTTTGATGAGTCCTCGTGGTTCCACTAAAATGACGAAATCATACAATACGGCATAAAAAATGGCTTGCCTTTGGCCTGTCACAATGTCTAACAGTAGTCACAGTCACTTCACAAACGTCAAAATAACTCTCTCGATGCCAAATAACTGTTGTTTTGCAGTGATAATTACGAGAATTCTCAATAAAGTACATCGAGATAGAGTGATTCGCGATTTTCTAGCCTTGTTAAGCCGTCCAGGGCTGGATAAATTCCGGGACATTCAGTTAAATCCGGTGTTTTTGTTGTTCAATTCTTCAAGCATCAAAATGTCAAAGTGTTTTTAAGTTGTTTTACGCAATGTTTGTTTTTAAATAAAAGTGTAGTTTATTGTATTTATTTGTAAATCAGTGAAAAAGTATATTTTGTTTTTGGTGTTGGTAAAGTGGTGCAGTAAAGTGCATAAGTGAGGTTAGTTTTGGTTCCCGCTTTTATCCTGTTTTATGGTCTTACCTTCTGTTCCTGGTAGCGGTTTGGTGAGTAATAGCCTGTAAGTTTCTATATAAAGGACTTCCAAAAGCATATGCGTTAGTATAGCATCGTTTTGAAGTGTTTATTTGCTTGTATATGGTTGTTTAGAAACTTCTAAGTTGTTGTTCAACACAAACATTTACAGTTATTGTAAGTTGTACTGAGGCCCCATTTATAATTAGGTACCTAAATAACGATTTATAAAATAATTAATGTGAAAGTAGCTATAACTTATGACAAAAGTTGTTATCCGTACTTGTTGATTATTCTTTTAAAGCAAGTGTCCCAAATGTATGGAAATATCTTAACAATTCAAAGTAAACGACATTTTAGAACTAAAATTTTTCTATTTTCACAACAAATCATGTGATATTGTAACTATGACTCGAAACAAGAATTATTGATGACTAAAACCTTATAGGTGCAATTAGGGAACTGTGTATGAATGTGTATAAAAAACCAAATAAAAACTAGCACAAAAATGTGTGTCTATACTGAAGTAAAGTGTAGATTTTGGTTATTCTGTATTCCAATTGAGGGCATAATTTTTTAAGCCGACTTTTACTGATTAATAGTTATTGTTTCTGTGTTCAAGTCCTGGGTTCGATTCCCAAGGGATGAGTGTGTAAATGTTAATTTAAATATCAGATTTGAATCCTAGCACAATTGAGTGTTAAAAAAGTTTATTGATAACATTAAAATTGTGTATATAGGTGAAGCAGGTTTGCCCTGTTCAATATCATGGTTGAGCACTAACCATCAAATGCTTAGAAATATAGTTGTGGGGGTGAAAGAATATGAACAATTTGTATACAAGTTTCAGCTCAGCATAATTAGTACTTTAAAAGACCCTATTTTAAGTTCCCATGTGGTACTTTCTTGTTTTATGAATGTTTGGTGTATGGATGTTATGATAGTTTTGGACATTTCAAATTGTTGGGTTCACTTCCTGAGGTTGGCATCAACTCCTTAGGGCCCAATACTATTGGGCCTCTCCTAAAACTAGTACCTACTCCACCATGCTGCTCCAGTGCAGGCAGTGCGGAATTGTGGAGTGTATTTACCAAGTGTAATTATTATTTTAACAGTTTGATTAAGTTATTTCGTTCTGTTAAATATGCCTTGATGGGGGCAATATATATATATATATATTTAATTAGTTATTGCTTGAATACAATCCCTGATGGTAAGTGGTATATTGGTCATGTAAGGTTTTCTAACAAGGTTTGCTACATAAATTTAATACATAATTGTTAAACAGTATAACATAAGAAATATATGTAGTTAGATGGTCAAAAATCGTAGTGAATCTGTTGTTTACCTGATGACTTCTGTGTGATGTTGTGTACTTGTACGAAACACAATGTAGAAATAAGATAGAAATAATAAGAGTGGATCAATTAGATATTTATGTGTCCACTAGAGACCAAAAGGCTAATGGTAGTGAAGCCTTAGAATGGTAATCGGAGGTACTGTAGCCTAATTGGTAGTGACCCTGCCTGTGAGGAGAAGGGTTTCCAGGGTTCGATTCCCTGTGGCAACAGATATTTATGTGTCAAATAAATGCTTGTACATTGAATATTGGCTTAGCCCTTGAACTGAGTGTTGACTTTAAAGGTCCGTGAATAGCAGTAACCCTTGGATATATTTCTGTACAAAAATATGCATTCCTGCATGATGGTAAGTGGAGTTTGTCGTTGGACAGAGACAGATTAAAGTTTGGATATAATAAAGTCATTCGATACTTGAAAGTTTTATTTCTTGTGTGTATGATGAATGTATGATTGTATTGTGACAAATATGTACACTGGTACAGACCATTGCTATAACAGTATAGCAATGTGAATATATATTTATCTCGATAATACATAAATATATGAATATAATAATATTTAACGATAATGATAAATTGGTAGTATAATGGGTTCAACTCCCTTTAAGTATAATATTCTATATGTAATAATTTAATTTCTTCCCTCCAAGTTCGATCCTTGGAGTAATTTGGAAAGTTTGTTCAATTCATTCTTAATGTTATTGATGTGTGAACTGAAGTTTTTTATGAAATATGAATAGGTTAGAAACCTACCAAAATAAAGTTTTGTAACTTTTATGTTGTGGAAGTTGGAATTGATAATGAAATATGAGTAGGTTCAAATCCTACCACAATAGAGTTATATAATTGTTGTTTATAGGATATTTTTTATTTTATTTTGACATTATAAGATATGAGTAGGTTCGAATCCTACTAAATATAAGTTTGTAACATTAATTAACAAGATATTTGGTTAACCTGTGTAAAAGTGCTTAATTTATGCAAGCTCAACGTTGTATTGTGAGTGAAGTTTGTGTAAACAGTTTTCTATTTGAAGTATGTTGGGTTCGAATCCCAGTACAATTATTTATATAGGTGTTTCATATTACACATTAAATCCATATATTAGTGTTATTTATGTTGGTTGTCATACACAGGTTACATAAATGCAGGGGTGTGTTGAAGCATATAATAGCATTTATTTTATTTTTTAGCACTTGTTTTTTATGATTTGCCTCTCTTTGAAGTATGTTGGGTTCGATTCTCAGCAGAAATATTTGTATTTAAGTATAAAAAAATATGTAATATTTAATTCACAGTGGGATTATTTTAGGAATCGCTCTAAGGTAGTTGGATTTGAATCTCACTAAGTCTTTTTAGATTACAATGTTAAGTACATGTGAATATTTGATTTCACATTATTATTCCAAGTTTGAATCTTGGATTCATGTTTAATGCCTTAATACCTGCCAATGGAACTAGTTACACTTAGCAACAAGCAAATGTAGGTATGTTGTTTTAATATTAAATGAATATAAGTTCCATTTTGAATTAATTAGAATTTACACAAATGATGGTTTGTGGTAGCCAATTATATTAGTGGCATTTCTATTTAAGAGTCAGACAAACTTTTGTGTGTGTGTGATTGTGTGTACGTGTGCAATATATAAATAGATGTTAAATCAGTTCCTTAGGGCAGTTATGTTTAAATTGAGCAGATTTTTTTTTATCAGTGGTTTCTAAATTGAACTCTTCTCATATTTAGTGTTTACATGCACAGAAAAAAGTTCTTAGAGTGGGTTCGATTCCTGCTTTGCTTCTTTAATTTGTTTATTAGAAAGTGGTACATACTTCAGGTTTGATTCCTGATAAATTTTGTTAGTGAAATATATTGTGGTGCGTTTACATTCCAAAGGTATCTTTCGTCAAACATCATTTTAATTTTTGTATAAAGAAATTATTTGACTATAAGTTCTAATTAAATTGCTAATATATTTCTAAAATAGCATTACAAGGAACTTTTTCCATGAGAATTCCTAAACCATTTGCTCTTACGTAGGACAGTGTTTATTTTTATTAACAAATAGGACATTCTGCCGTGATGTCCCACCATTACCAGGGAAATAATTCAAGTACAAACCCTGTGCTATTTAGAATTTAATTGATATAACTCTTACTATATATATAAACATTTTGTATATTATAAAATATTGAAAGTGACGGATAACATATTGTCAGAAGTTATAGGTTTTAAAAAGTTTTTAACTATTCTCAGTACAACTTACATTGATTTAATACATTATTTCTGTGAATGTCTGTGGTATCTTTTGGAAGACCTTACTGTAATCATATTACTATTTGATATTTTGGTATGTTTTTAACCATGGTGCCATTACAGTTTACAAGTTTTTCTTTGAAGAAAAACTTCCGGTCATTATATAAATAATAGAGATTTAAGCGTATATATTCAAATGGTCTTTTTATGTTTTATGTATTGTTTTAGGTATTTCAAGTTCTAACTTTGTATTTTTTGTATTGTTTTGAAATAAAAATAAAGACACCCTTTTTCCCACACCAACAATATGGAATTAAATGAATTTGAAATTGTCTGACTTGTTATTTACCCAATCATATCCCTCATCCCGATTTCCTGCCTTTCCTTAATTCATTTTCTACCATAATTATGAATTATATCCTTCAAAGGTACTAGGGAAACATCAATAAACAGTTCTACATATAAATAAATAATTTATTTCTTACTGTGTTTTATTCCCCCTCTCTGACACCTAAGGTAATCTGGTTGTGCCTACAGTTCCAGCACAGTTCATACCAGGACGGACCGGTGCTGGCCTCCTCATGCTGAATGGCTTCACGTTTTACATGAAGAATCATCAAGCCCATGGGAAGAAGCAGTGGTACTGTTCATCCAGAGACGTCCACGGATGTAGAGCTGATGTTATCACCTACAAAGGAGTTGATGGCAGAGATTACATATCTATATTCAGAGGCCGACACATACATGATCCTCCACGCCTGCGTCAGTGCCACGATGGTAGATTTATAAGGGAAAAAGATTTTGTCAACAGACTACTACTTAATAAATGACTATTGTTTAAGACAACTAAAGTGTAAATTTTAGCTTTAAGTATAGAAATTACTTTTCAATGTTGTTAGTTAAACATTTTATTTTTATGAATCATGTGATGTATATATTAATAATAAAGTACTTAGATTTTTTTTTCATCCGTATTATGAGTGAGTGTACATATTATTTAGATGGTCTTTTTGTGTCAGTTTTACAATACAGTATTCTGATGACAGAAACGCAGGTTTTTTTTAAGGGAATTTATATTGATATAACAGATTAAAGTATTATTTTTACGTACTGAATGTTTTTTGATTTTTACCTTTGAAACCGATACATTTTTTAACCAATTAAATTTTTGTAGTGTGCCCTATCCGTATTAACTAGATTTGCATGTGTGCCAGCCAAGAGTGTATAAGGTATTAAGTTTTGGTTAAATTACAGGGATATATTACTTACCCTCTCATCGGTCGGGTAGTATGGTGCTTATATTCAAAGACAACAAATATTGGATCAACAATAGGTACCAGAATACCATAAACTGGACTTGCAGGGATAGAAAACGTATGGGGTGCAACAGCTGTGTCCAGACGACGGTGGAAGGGAGATACTTGAAGCACAAGGGTTCTCACAACCACGCTGACAACTACACCAAGTATAACTTCAATGACTGATGTCTAATATTTAACAACTTCTCACCTGTCATTACTTCGGTTAAAAGTTGTAGTGATTTGTGAATCTTATACAGTTTTTATATGGTTTCTGTTGTACTTAATTTGTCCGTATATACAGTCGTATCTTGGATTTTAAAACTTGTTTTATTATTGGCTTGTACATTTACAGTGTCACGGGTATTCATGATATCGACGTCCGAGAACAGTAAGGGCGTAACTCAAGAGTTTCGACCTTCTACGGAAGACATTAAGGACGTAACCCTTTTCAGTTACCTTAAAGAGTTGCTTATTATTATCCGTCATTGTATCTTAAAGACGTCATGTATTGTCACGTTATGTATTTGTCACGTCTGAACTAGGCAGCAATTCAATCGTGACTACGTCGAAATATCGACATATTGTGAGTACCCGTGACGTGGTAAGGTGCATTTTTAGTAGTACTTAATTATCATGCTAATTAAATAAATAGTAATATCTGTCAAAGTAACAATATTCAATCTTGAAAAACCATATGTTTTTGTCATATATTTGTTTGTTTGTTTTCAGTAATAATTTCTTATACTAAATAATGACTTGAGAAGTATGTTAAAAAAATAACGTTGACTTTAATCTGAATAGTTAATTCATGTAAATATTAAAATATTAATATTGCTTTAATATTAGAATGTAAGTGCTCATACATTGTACCTATTGTTACAGCAATGGGTTAGGGATAGGAAAGGAGCAACGCCAGTTTTGGTAGACGCAGTTATTATTTTAGTTACAAGGGTAACATTGCACAAATTTTTACTTAAACCACGGCTCGCTTCACTGTTTTTGCGTCACAACACTCGCGGCACGGCACGTAAACTCGTGGTACTGAACACAAACGGCACTGTCAACTTTTCACTTCTCTTTCATTGCTTGTTCGTCTTCAAGTGGTCACTAGTTTCTGCAACCAAAGAAGGTTAAATAGAGATCTCAGAGGCCTGCTAAGTTGTCTTAGTAAGTTCAATTATATCATCAATGCAAGGTGTATTGCTTTCTTGACTGCAGCTGCATATTTTTTCCTGTATACTCCCTTTCATTTCTCAGCATGCATAACCAGGCAGTCATAGGCCCAAGACTGCAAAATTGATCTTCTTTCAGGTAGAAAAGTATGTGATAAGCCCCGGAGAGACCGTATTTCAAGACAGGGATTTTTTCTCATTGTTCTGCATATCGGAGACCACGGGCTTTTGCAATGACCAGCCGTCTTTTATTCAATGCGTCAGTAGCAAGTGCAGTGCCTTTACCTCTAAAATGTGCCTTGTATGCAGTGTCATTAGTTTTCTTAAACATATTTGTCTCTCCCAACTTTAATTCACTGGCGATGGGTGTTGTGAAGTGTGAATATAATACTTATAATGTGGTTGCCCTCAGTCAAGCATCTGGAAGCCTCAAGAAGCTTGACTCTTTCTGCATTGTCTTGGTCAACTTCCAATTCTCCTCTCGCTGTCTTAGTATCATACATTTCAACAATTCCGGCAAAGCTGTTAAATTTTCGCTCTGAGTTCAAAACAATGTTGGGTATTTTAGCATCTTCAATTGGCTGAAAGGTGCTCTTTCTTTTTTGGCCTTGTTTCCCCGCTTGTACCACAATCGGGTTATATTGTTGTTGCTAGATTATGGAAAAACATATTATATGGATCTGTTCATACTTTTCCTTTCTTGTACTTTCCAGAATTGTCAATTTTGTATGTTCAAAGTCCCACATCGAATTTGCAACAAGTATGTATATGGGGATTCGTTGGATTTGAAATTCATAATCGTAAATGGGTAAGATTAGTTGGTACACTGTTATTTATTTTCAACATTACGATTAATTTATAATACCGGCACCTCTATACTGTAAAATGTATTATTGTATAAATTGTATAATTATAGTCATATTTAAGACTTACTTAAAATGCGTAGACGTAAACTTAGTGCTGTGAAAATATTTAATAACGACTTCTTATGGCCAATTTTTATTTTAGAACTTTTCATAATAGCTAGGTGATTAGAAAAAAAATGTACTTAGTGTTCTATTTTGGGTAGATACGTAGCTTCCTATTCCATTAGAGATTTTTTTTTAAATATCATAACGTGTGAAGCTATGATTATTGTCACATAGTGACGTTAGGTCTGGTGTATATCGATATTTTATATTCAGTCATAAATGTAAAAAAGTTAGTATAAGCCTTTTATACATTTGAAAGGGATGTTTTTAATAAAATATAATCTAAAAGCGTGTTCCGCTGTGATATATGGGATTTAATATACTTAAAACATTCCTTTTAGAAATTTTCTTGTTTAGGCATTGTAGGAATCCTATCGGAAAAATGGTTCGTAGTCATAGTTTTTAAGGTGCATGTATGTATGTAGTCTTCAAAACGCGTATTCTTGTGTAATTAGACTAGGTAACTACAGTAGAGGTTGAATGATATGTACTGAAGAACTTAACCTATAAATAGGATAGTTGTGTGTTGCTATGAAAATGATATGATGAGGAATAAGTTGCCGCAGTATTTTCATCATTTATTTATCAACTCTTAACAATGTAACCTTTATGTATGCTGTATCAAATATTTTTGTTAAATCTATTAATTTTATGAGGATTCGTTCACATGCGTTATATTGACAAAAAATATGGGTGGGCAATTGTATAATTTATACAATTTTAACACAGTGTAGTATACATATTTGTATAGCTTTATGTATATGTAAAACAGATGCAGACTGCGTTATTATTAATTGGAACATGTGCATTTCTTTGATGTAAACGTGGAATTTGTTTTAAAATAATTCTCTTTTTCCTTTTGTAATGTGTCATAAGTTTTATTTATTTTTATTTTACTCAAAATGTAATAAGTAAACATATATTGTGTACTCATATAGATCTATAGAGAAAGTTCTTTTTTTAAGTTATACTTAAATAATTTCACAAAAGTACAGCATGCAAAACGAGAAATATGGTGCCTTTTTAAATAAAGCAATTATTAAGAGAATTTGTATCCTAGCTTCCTCATATTTAGGTATGAAGACGACAACGTTATTTCTATCTTTTTATGGCGTTGATGTTTGAAAATCTTTTGTATAAAAATACTACTAAATAATTCTCTACTTACTACGCTTGCAGACAGTCTGGCTAGTTGGCAGTCTATGAAATTTACACATGCTTTAATATCTGTGGTTATTAATTGATCTCGATCATAACAGATGGCGTTAGTTGTAGCAAATTGTGTTCGTATATTAAAATGTAATGGCATATGAATTCTATAATTGAAGTGTTTACGATCTTTTAACAACATTAAATTAATTTAAAATTTACGCCCGGAACTGGGTATTGGATATTCAACATTTTAGTGCTGTAGTAGTTTACGTATTGCATTTATTGCTGAAACACTATAATGTAGGCTAAACCTATTTATTTAAAAAAATACTTGTCTGTTGTCTAAAATCTTCAAATGACAATATTCAGAGCATAACAGCTTAGATATTGTATTTTAAAAATATCAAAATTACAAAATCGTCTAAATTAAATTAATATAAAAATCTTTTATTTTAAGCTGCGCTTGTATATGTTATTATTTCTAAACATATATAAGCAATATTTTACTGTTTTTTTATGTTTTAAGCAAGCAAACGAGCAGAAAATTTCCCGTGCCAAATATAATGCAACTAACATTTTTGTGATGAACTGTGTCAAAAATATCTTATAGCTATAAAATTATATAAGTATGAATCTTCAATATTTAGTTATATATTCTTGAATACAGAAAGAGTTATTAGAAACATACAAATATTCGTTTTTTTTTTAGTTTTAATCTTTATAAAAATTCCGCCAGTGTGAAACGCGGTTTACCTTGTCCTTTATTCCCTGTACCGCATAGGACTGGAAAAAGTTGACCGCGTCGGTTTTCCCGTACGATTATAATGTCTTCAAGTCAAGAGTGAATAGGCTCATACTATGTTAGTGAGCTTTACTATCGGGGAATTCAGCGGCATTTACTATCAAGAGGGATCGTAGTAAACTGCTAACTTATTTAAGATAGAGAATAAAAATACTACAAAAATATTTTTTTCTCTTCGTTTTTGTTCAGTGATATATTATACCGTAGGCGGTAGGTTTAATATTTTTCGTATAGGGGCTAAACTTTTATGAGTTACTCTGGCGAATTCCGCCTTTATTGTTTTATCGTACAAGGACTAAACTTTTATGAGTTACGCCCTTATTCGACGTCGATATAACACTGATTTTCGTCTGCACCTTTATCAAGAGGAGCTTGGGATGATTTGTACGTTGTAAAGCGTACCAATTTGAATGTGGGTCTTTGAATCAAGAATGAATGTATGTTTGTGTTCAAATTAAGAATGAATGGACCACTTTGAAATCGAATGAGAACGACTAAGTCGATGTAGGTAAGTGTCAGGAGGCATAACAGTAATGGACTATTGGCAGTTTTCCCTGAAGATTACTTTCTAATTCAGCCTTCATACAATGGATACTAATCTATAGAAATAAATAAAATTGAAGTTTCTGTTTGTAATATTGAAATAAGGTTTATAAAAATATGTTTTTTTTTTTTAATAAATAAATATCTTTGGACAACTCGCACACGGCCATCTGAACCTAAATTAAGCGTTAGCTTGTGCTATGATGATCTGACAACTGATAAACATACGTATATACTTAAATACATACTTAAATAGATATTTCTATTACACACCCAGACACACAGAA
>DWJZ01008021.1:0-11653 GCA_018249125.1 Asbolis capucinus
TGGTGGACTATGCCCTTAACCTTCTCATTCAGAGAAGAGACCCGTGCTCAATAGTGGGCCGTGATGGGTTGAGATGACGTATGTATACTAACTGGTATACAACAGTATGAAAAAAAATCCTATAGGTAGGTAAGTATAATTTTATACAAGAGAGATTTTCTTGTCCGAAAGCAGTTCAAACTGTACACAGAAGATTTCTACGACTAAGTAACCAACAAATAAATCCTCTCAGAATGAAAGCAATCACAAATGTAAAAACAAATTTCCATCGGTTTTCTTGTAGGCTCAGCCGCTTTAGCTTAATCGCCAATTAACGCAGTGCCGTATCTATCCCAACTCTTAAGAGTATAATTCACTATCCGCGAATAAAGATACTGTGTTATATTATTACTTGTTTTCACCTGTAACTTCATCTGCGTTATAGGTACGATGATAAAAATAGTTTGTACGGTAATCCAGATTATAATCTATCTCTGTGCAAAATTGTATCCCGATCGGTTCAATAGTTTCTGCTTGAAGGCGTAACACACTTCTATTCATCTATCCTCGTCTTTCGCATTTATCTTATTAGTAAAATTAGTACACTACTAACTTTTATCCTAGCATTATTATTAATACAAATTGGTTGGAGTATCGGAATTGACTATAGCAACACTATGCTATTAGACATGACATTTAGTGACAACTGATTTTAACGTTGATGTAAATGGAGATTACAGATTCAAAAGTTCTCCTCTGACCTATCGACGGCACCGGCAACTTGTGCGCCAAACAGAATCGCAATTATGTGTTATATTCAGTTTTAATTTGCCACCGAATGTCCACAAAAGGCAAAAATATTATGTACATATTTTCGATAATGAACAGCTGCTATACAAATATTAATCCCATATTTAGCTTCTTCAATCCAGTAAATAGTAGCCTATATTTTACCTCAAGTACTATTGTACCTACAGAGGTTGATTTGGTACAGAAGACGTTTGAACAAAATCAGTAGTTTACACGCGAAAAGGTGACAGAGTGACAGACAGAATTACTTTCAATTTATAATGTTAGCAAGGATAATAGCTCATGTCTTGCAATTCTTGAGTATGTAATCCGGGTTCGAGAAAACTGGGCTGACAATTCAAATTATAATTTTAAATTAAGGGTTTGTTGAGTCATTTTGAGGGTTTTGTAGTCCTCAAAACTATGACTGTTCTTCGAATATATGAAGCATGATCATTGGTTATTGATATAGTTGATTGCAGCTACTCCCTAAATACATTTAGAATGTCTTACACTAGATGGCGGTAGGACAAAACTCGTTTTACAAGTTTCTACCAGTTTAAAACGAGGCAATAGTGAAAAATTTGTTTACATAGAATTTGTTTGTCGAACAGTTTTACAATCCAGACCCGTTTCATCCACTATCTAACAGCTTTCAGAATTCGACAGCAGCGTAAGCCTTTGATGCTGACTTTACCAATCCTGAGCTTAAATTCATTGAGAGCTGGACGCAATTTAGCACTCGACCAAGGCAGTTTCCAGGAATTCCATGCCTATCGATCCACTCTGTGATCGGTATATTAGAACTTCACACATGCTAATTGTGCCACCTATCAATCAAGTGTAATTCTTGTTCGTGAGAAGACTGCCTTAGGGATTCAGGCACAACGTGTATTCTGTTTTAACAATGAATTCATTTATTAACATTTTCTTTTCCATATATAATTTCGTGTTTCTCATAAAGCATTTGTATGTTAGATATTTTGTTTTGAATACTATCCATGCATCAACAGTATTCTGTTTCTGTTCTTTCGCCATCTGTGCTGCGCTCATAGAAATCTCAATAAAAGGGTCCATCACTTCCTTCTTCGTGTATGCAGTTTAAAGAGATTTAGATAAAGAGTAACCTTGTGCAAAAATTATTCAACATGTCACATTATTTGACTAATCATTCACATGATTCTTGAACGGTTCAAATATCAGATTCAGAGTATTTCACTATACTTATACTAGTTTGTGTTTTCAAAGTAAAGTTATTCTTCCAATACCCGGTAAAAGTTATGTGAAATTTCTATCTACTACCAAATACCCTCAACAGCCACCCGATGCGTACGGAAAGCTCCAAAATCTCATATGCACAACATTGTTTCCCTTGTCAAGGTATTGTGGGCTCATCCCACTGTCAAACCCTTTGACGAACACGTTGTCTTGGAGCAGGAATTCTTAGCATAATGACTTTGCAGGTAATCACAGCATTCTACATTGCCTAGTGAATAGTATTCTTTAGACATTTCTTCTTAAGTTTTAGAGGTTGAACAGGGATATGTTAAAGCGGTCGTTTACCCCCGTTTAGGTCGGATTGCCGGAATTGAATGGAGGATTACTGAGCGAACCTTATTGGCTGCTGAGTGGCGACAAATTTGCATAGATCTGATAAAGATTACTCGGTCCGCTTTGCAGCTTGTTTGTGATTTTTACGATTTTCTAGGTACTGCTTTTTTCGGCGAAAAACAACCACATCTTTGTGCTTAAGACTGATTTAGCAAAAGCGTTAAATATTTATTTTTATAAGAGCGAGACAAAAACAGGCTTACGGCTCATGTGAAATTAAGGGGTAACTGTTTCCTACGGGCAAATGCCTTTGCAGGTGCAATACATGTCTTGAAGGAATTGAGACTCTCTTGAGAGCCTCAGAGCTGGAGATTGTTCCTTAATGCCAATTTTGGTCGCAGGGAATCGAGGGGAAGCAACGACTATTCACAAACTTTGATGAGTGTTGCAATGAAGTAATGTATTCAGTCCTGTCGGATACCAGTATTACCAGGTAGATGAGTTTTTCGAAATCTTCACGATATGCATCACACTCGCATATCTATGAAAGAAGTATTTTTTATTATTGAGATATATTTTTTTTTTTCGCCATATCATGTACCATACTGTTTCAAGATTTTCATCGTTTCGTATCGACAATGATTAATTATAAACTGCAACCTTCATCCAATATTCTAGTTCTACTTCAGAAATTATAAACTCTGGGCTATCATATTGAATTACTGAAACTAGGACGGGATTCCCATATCTTTGATAATTTATCCGATCCCTCAGTGTCTCCACAATAACGTCACTTATCGAATCTAATAAATCTAAATCATCAAGGGATCCCTCAGGGTTACCTCTTCAATGACTAGTTGTCAATTGTAATTCCAGTATGAATACTATCTTTAAGCCCTGATAGCCCACTACGGAGCATCGGCCTCTCCTGATATTGAGGAGGCCTAGAGCACAATCCACCATGCTGCTCCAATGCAGATTGGGGTGGGTTGTAGTTATTACAACCGGTAGCGACGGCATTATGTGCCCTGTGAAGCTCTGAAGTGCTCATTAAATGTTTGCCATTAGCGGTCTTCCATCCTCCTACGGACTGCACGCGCTATTTATTTAATGTTTTCAATTGCCTATAACTGAAACATCTCAACGACTCATTATTGACCCAAAACATTGCAAGTATCTTTCCTCATGATGATGCCTGGAACTTTACCACGATACTTCAATGCCGGTTAGTGGAAGGGTTATGGATAACTCTCCGGAGTGATGGTTTTCCCATGATATTTCTTCACCGTAGCACGTGACCAACTCCTGATACGGACATAATTTTGAAAAGCAGAGGTGTACCCTGCTGGATTGAGAAAGAAACATTCAAACCACTAAGGTACTCGTATCACTGTTGCTGGGATGATAATTTAGGCTCAACATTAACATTTTATTTTTGTGGAAGGAGAAACCTTCAAAAGGTGCACAGCACTTAGTGGAAGCACCGGGGTATGTGGGATTTTAATGGGTTAAAGTCCTAATACTAATCTAGGTGGAGCTTTAGCCCACTAAATCGGTGTGGCCACACACAAAGCGCCATCCTTCCGGGGTCTCTTGCTGGACAGGCTCCTACTACCGTCGCGATCCCAAAAGCTAGCGGAATCATCATTAACATACTCATATCTATGACTTAAATATATTGATAACTTATACGTAAATTCAGTAACCTTTTGACCTAAGTAAACATACTTCACACCTAAAGGGTAAAACAGATCTTAACGTAAGAACTTTGATAGGGGTCTCAATCTAAGCCGTTCTTAACAAGTTACTTAGTTGTTTGTTAGGAGAAGTATGCTTATGACTAACAAGTTCTAAGTTGTAAAGGGACTAGACTTACCTACATTCTGTTACCGAGAGTGTCAACGTGAACTTTAACAGACTTAGATATATAATAATCAGCTATAACAAAATATTAGACCCATCTGCCTTAGAAAATGCTGCGGGCAGTCTTATCGAATACAGTGACTTACTCTAATATGTGTCAGTAGGCGCCGGCGGCGCTACGTCAATATGTTAGGAGCTAGGATGCCACAGACAAACACATAGATACACAGGAAGAGAATCCTACTTATATGTATATAATAAAGTTGTTTGTTTGTGAAGATGGATTTTTGTTACTCTGTACGCAAAACCTACTGAACTGATCTGTATGACACAGATATACTAATAGATAGTAGTCTTTAATAATATACAGGTTACTTTTTATCAACATTCCTACCAAGCGAGCGAAACCACAGCAGAGATTTGTATGTTAATATTTTGTATGTATGTACGTTATACGTATGTATGTTAATAATACAAACTGTCGCATACCGATGTTACTAGCATATATAGTCAATGAAATATTGTAAGAATTAATAAAATCAAAACAAATAAGGATTTGTTGTACTAATGGTATAAGTTAAAGTTCCAAGAAACAACCAAATTTAACCCTGATCAAGTCAACAATAATAGTAATTAAGAAGTTGGAACAATGTGGAGCTCGAGAAGACCACTAATGAAATGGCGTTAGGCTATTAGGAGATCGAAATCTTACATACATATCTGTTGCCAACACTAACTGCTCATGCGTTTAGTGGACATTAAAATTATATAGAGATGATAATAAGGATTATCTAATATTTTTTTATTTTCCATGTTACTTATAAAAGCAGGTATTAATAACCTTATAATCGGCGGTCTTATGACCTTTTCAAAGTTCGCTAAGCTATGCTATCTTATACTGACAAAATTTTGAAGAGTAAACGAGAACAAAGTAAATAAGATTCAAGGTTCACGAGTTAAGGAAACTGAGATAAGCAATGATAATAAGGGTATATTATGAAGTTAACCATTACAGTGGGATAGCGGATAAATAAGTACAAATGGTTGCACCTGATGGTTGAAACAACGGTTATTTGTATGAATCTAGAAATCCTTAGGTGTCTAACTGTTTTCAATATAGTAGTTTAAAGAGGGTGGTCTCTCATATACATGAACTTTGAAATTGTTAACTTATTAAACCCACTAAACATAATTTCATGGGTTATTTTGTAAAAGAGAACATAAATATCTGAAGTAAAATAGACATCAAACATTCCAAGGTTTCATAAAAACTCCAGAAAGGAAAAGGAAGAAAAAAAAAAGAAAGAAATCGACAAAAAAATCTTTTTGTTTGCTTGATCTGTGTTTTTATCATCAAGGGGTTTTATCATCTCTATATAAATAAATTTACTTCTAAGCGAATGTTCTGTATAGCGTAATCAAGATATGTTAATTGCTTGCTTGGATATTCAGTCAGCAGACGGCTATTATGGTCATCGGCTACAGCGGCTGGCTATCTTGACTCCTAATAGCTATCTTGCTATTTTAACGTAACTCGTAATAGCTGCTATCTTGACCTAACACGTGCACTCAAGTTTGTGACACAAGTCATACTCAAATGATCATACTTCCATAGATTATTTAATCCACTGCAGATAACCAAAGAAATATTTGTTTCCAGGTTGTATTTATAATTTTTTATTATTTATCAGGAGAGGAGGAGAGGTTCAGATGTAATGTACCGTAACGTTTCCACGTAAACTATTATACTTTCTCCCACGGCTTTTTTCATGCCCAGTTTTTTCTACCTAGTAAAATTAAAATTTCAAAACGGCTAGATTATATTTTATTATTCAACGATGACGATCTTTTCTGCAAACTTTTTGCGCGTTATGTAAACTCTAGTCTATTCGAACTAAATTTCATAAAATCTTTTCAGAAGCTTAGATACAATAGTGTAACGGACAGACAGAGTTACTTTCGTATAATAATATTAGTAAGGATTAAGTATTGCAACAATTTTTCCGATAACGACGCTGTTCCTACCACATGTTACACACCTAAAATTTTATTGTAATGCCACCATCCAACTACTGATTTTCAGTGAATCCAATTTTGTAACATAATACTTTTTAACTTCTACCCTATTCCACACTATACTCGGTGCAAATTCGATCTGGAATTCTTAGCATACAAAATTACAATTATATGGCAAATATTCAGAATCAAATTTCCAGAATTTCTATGTAGGATTTTTAACACCTGTCAATTTTGTATCTTAAAAATTTGAGATCGAATTTGCACCGAGTATAGTTACTCGTATAGTTATCTATAAAATTGGTGAACGTAGCGTGCATTCTAAACCGTAGAGTTAGAACGTTAGCCGCGAGGGGAATAATAGAAGATATCGTACAACGTGCAACTAGATGGTATCGTATACAGGATTTGTAGTGCACACTGTGCCACAAACTAGTATGGTGTTTCTTGGAAATAAAAATGAACAGAATATTTCTGTAAAATATAGCAGAAGCTTCAACCTGCGAAGGCTTAGGGCATATTCTACCACGCTGCTCCAAGAGTTGGAAGTTCTTACCCCAACTGAATGCCTCCAATAATCGATTGATATGTAATGTTAACATCCGGCACAGAGGACCAACAACACCGACGATCGACGACGTTTTACGTGCCCTTCAAAGCAAAGGGCGCATGCAATTTTTGCGACTAACGGTAACCCGTTCTCCTAGCATGTACACCCGCTGTTGCTTAACTTTCGCATTGGTACAGCGTAGATCTCCTCAGTATGAGGAGAGACCCGTACCCAGTAGTGGGTCATGGGTTGAAGCCAGGGCAGACAAGCGACTGTTAACATTGATAAATATAAGAACACGGTGAGGCAATTAGTGCGGCGACTGTAACCAGACCTTATCTCACGAACTCGATATTAATACTCTCCAATTAACTTTCAAACTTTCCTATCTCGCCGTATTTCAAACGACTTGGTAGTTTAACCTGTTTCAGTTAGTATTTATAATCGGAACCGACAGTTAAGCCACTGTTTTTTCCACGGTATTAAGTCATATCTCTCACAAGGAGAGGTCACAAGGCCCTCACAAGGAGAGGTAAAAAAGAATGTTGTGACTATCTTAGATTAAATTCTATTTTAACTTCGTTGTAAGTGCAAATAAATATATTTATCATTATTATTATAACTAGCCTTTGTCCACAGCTTCACACGCGTAGTGTTGATAAAAAGTTATATGTTATACCAGATTATCTGCTAAACTTTATTCAGATCTGTAAAAGAATTTACAGCAGATAAATTAATATACATAAATAAATCAATTGGAGATATAAATTCTTACTATGAGTGTTCCTTTGCAGATAGATAAATTCTATCAACACAGACTCATAAGTAATATATATATATATATATATTCTCTTAATACAATTTATTGTGTGTACTTATAAATCTCCAGGAATAAACTGTCTTCATTATAGTGAAAAGTACATCGAAATTCGTTACGTAGTTTAAAAGTAGAGCTTAAACACCGACAGACAGAGACAGGAGGGCGAATTAATTTTATTCTAAATAATAAATAAATATCTTTGGACAACTCACACACGGCTATCTGTCTACAAACGAAGCATTAAATTGTACTATGGTGATCAGACAACTTTAAACATACATATATATATATTTAGATATATACTCACATAGATGTTAATACCCGGACACGCAGAACAAGCATTCCTGTTCATCAGAGTAATTTCACCTGGGTGGAAATTGAACCTACGACCTTCGGTGTAGTAGTCAGGTTCACTAACCACTACACCAACCGACCTGTTCAGATAATTTTATTCATTTATTTATCTTAACAAAAACTACATCTAACATAACAGGATGCCCCAATTCGATAGAGTAGTTACAAAAAAGATTAATACAATATACATAATGGGCATTGGATATCGACTTCTATTAATTCAAAATTATTATTTTAATTTTCTACTTATGGTGTTCCTACCACCCGTTACATAGCGAATCCATAAGTACGAGTGTATAAACTTGAATATATAAAAAAACGGGTGGAATAAATAATAAAAGAAATTATGGAAAATGGAATAACATTGAACGACGTCGCATTCTCTTAACAGAAACGGATTATATTTTCAATCGATTTCCGCGAACGGAACGTGAAAAGGAAATAATTGTGTTCATTACTGCGTATTCAGTACCATTTTGTGATAAATATACGATTATCGTGCGATGAAAGTGCAAATTGTGTTTTCAGAAGGTTTTTCGTATTAAATGAAAGTCGATTAATAATACTGATGTTCGCTTTGTGAATGTATGCGAGCGGATATGACTGATAATTTTTTTTTCCTCACCGAAGCATTAGATATACCCTAGTCTAGTATTACAAAACCAGTCAGTTTTATGTTCTTTATGGCCCCACATAACAGACATGAATCAAGAAAAAATAATCTGTAAAAAAATATCAGCTCCAGGCGGGAATCGAATCGAGGAGATACATAGGTGGATTTCACACTTTTCAGATCTTTATGAAGAAATCTCTGGTCCGTCAGTGCAGGTCCGTCAGTGCAGATCCGTCAGTGCAGGTCCGTCAGTGCAGGTCCGTCAGTGCAGGTCCGTCAGTGCAGTTCTCCTCATAATGTTACCTTCACCGAATCAACTGATAATCAACTTCTGATACGCCCATAACTTTGAAAATTAGTAGCGCGGCGCAGGATTTGAACCCAGGATCTTCCGTTCGAGAAACCAAAGCTCAGATCACTAAGCTATCACTGTCTACGAGTAAGTAAAAATCAAGTGCAGTCACACGAAAGATTCACGAGAAATTGGTGACATGTATATGGGACTTCAGAGAGTATAAATTACTCGTATGTAATGGGGCCATGACTATTTAGATAGTGTTTCTTGGGGCACGCACTTGATATATGTACACTGTGTACCACTCTAACTACGATGTTTTGAACATAAATCATATGTTATAAATTTGATTTACATAGGTTTATTAATTCACTTATAATTAATACAAAATAAATTAATTTTGTAAGTTATCGTTTATTGAATCCAACTTTAAAGATGAGTTTTATCTCGATTAACAATCTTAATTTTTTTTTATTGCACGCGGGATTTCAGTTCAATGTAAATCTTTATTATGGCAGAACAACGTTCGCCAGGTCAGTTAGTTATTACGTAAATTACAGCAAACATAAGCAAAAATATATACATGTTGCAGTTGCCTCATCCATAAAGTAACAAATAAATGGTGTCTGCACAAAACAAAATAAATGTATAAAGTAATTATGAATTCTAGGAACAAACAGAACAACCCTACCAAAATAACGATTAATATTCCACTGTCGATACATAAGAAACATTTTCATATCTCCAAAACGATTCGCAACTCTTGCAAAACGTGACTTGACCTTCGTTACGATACAAAATAAATAAATGACTTTGTCCGCCATTTTTACGAGCTCCGTAAAATCTCCCCGCGACAGCCCTATCTTTAACATCGGTTCTAATATTTGTTTTATGGAGGTTTCTCTGAAGAAATCTTTTTTGTACGGGAAAGGCGTTTCGATAATTCAAAGGATAAGAATTTTGTAGATAACCCTTTTCATCATATTTTAATATGAACTTTGGTAAGTTTAAGAATTTTCGATACACAATTTATTGTAAGGTATTTCTCATGTTATAAAAGTCATAGATACGGATTGAACAAGATGTTTATTGAGAATACCAGTATTACAAATAGAAAAGATTTGATTATTTTAGGACAAAAGGCTCCGAATCTACTGGGCAGATTTGAAAAATTCTTTTACTATTAGAATTTTGCATTATTCCTGAATAACATAGGCTATAAAATATTATCAAAAGCGTTAGGGGTCCGCATGAAAACTTCAATAAATGTTACCCAACGTGTGAGAAAAATACCAAAAAATTAATTCTTTATATCACGTACGCTACTTAAATTACTAACAATAGAGCAAAATGATGTACTACAGTTTTATAGCGGACTTCAATATGTACAAATAAGTTCCTAATACTATACGCGTAACTGTTGCAGCAATGTCACAATAAATACTTTTTGTGGTAACTAGCTCTTCCGATGCGTAATGAGGGCAATTTCTATTAGTCACGGTAATTGTTCGTATTAAGGCTTTTTTTTATTATACTTAACAACTAATGTTTGATTATGTGCATAAGATACCTCCCTCGGTTGCTGAGGAGTTTCTTTCACCTTTTTTTTCTCCTCAATATAGCACCTTACCTATACTGAAGTAGATTAAAAAAAAAATTGACGTTCGTAAGTGTGCTTTACCTACGAGAATAAATGAATTTTGACTTTGACTTCGCAAGTGACGTAATCGGAACACGTTTGAGTAAATTTGTTGGAGGCGATCATTTGTGGCGCCCCGGGCTAATAATTTCAAATCGGAATAGTTAAAGTTACGGAGCCCCCGGGCTGCGATTGAATCTTGACGACCCCACGTCGTTGCCATCTCAATCAATATGTTCCTGACGTAGATACCGTTACGAAATCCGTACAATATTCTGGCTTCAATACATTGCTGGCCCGTTACACCGGTTTCTCCTCATTATGAGAGTACTTTACCACGCTGCTCCGATGCGGGTTGGTGAAGGGGTTAGTGGAACCCAAATCGGATGTTTTATGCAGACTGAGGCCTCCGACTTGGCTTGCCAACGATAACAACGGGACCGATGACGTTACCTCCGAAGCTCGGAAGCGCTCTTGAAATTTTTGCCATTAGAGGTAATCTTCCTACCGACCACGTCTGCTGTTGCTTAACATTTTCGATCGATAAGCTATTTCCCGCGATTGCATCAAGTTGGAACAATTTTCATTCCCTATTTCAATTCCACCAGGTTTAAATTTCAGTTAACTGGCGATGTACAAGATTGTATGGTTTTATATTCTTTTAGGTGTAAGACCTTCACAAGAATTTAACAATTCACTTTCAGAGAAACAAATGTCGTAACCAATAAAATTAAATTAAACACCGCTTGGCGTAGGTAGTTGTTATTCGACAATAAATCTCTAAAACAACTGTTAAAACCTTCAAGCCTTTTTTAGCAAAAAAAGCTATGTTTTATCTCAAATTTTATTCTACATCCAAGTTTCATCAAAAGCTGTTCAGTAGTTTAGACATGAAAAGGTAACAGACAGACAGTTAATTTTGCATTTATAACGTGCCGATAGATGGAGATAAATAAATTTTACCGCTTCCGAAATAATATTCGAATATCCGTATGTTCTCTATCTATATATACATATATCTTCTACCATTCAATAACATATAAACTACTCTTAGAAATAAGACCAGAAGTTATTTAAAAAAAAAAGAATGTATTACAATCCTAAGGATAGCGATTTAATATTGTAAAAAATTTAACTTTATTCGAAAATAATTAACAAAACAAAATTAAATAGCTATCCTTAGG
>DWJZ01008022.1:0-11653 GCA_018249125.1 Asbolis capucinus
CCCGGACCCCCTGAGTAGGAAGCCGAATTCTTAACCAGACTATCACCGCTATATATATACTAAATATCTATTATATGAGCACGATGATATGTATATATCTATATTAAGTATAAAATATAATATACATATATATGTATATATATCTGTTTTAACATACAGAAGGGTAGTTGTGTCACGATTTAAATAGGGGTTGTGTGCAGAAGCATTAGGGTTGAAAGGTGTATCGAAATAGGCTTCGAGTTGCGGAGGCACGGCTGCGGTTGAAATCTGTTTAGGGTCCACTGACTTAATGATACCTTAAGCTTTAAGCTTTTCTGTTTGCGGAGAAAGTTCATTTAAGCTCCAGTTGTGGTCTGGAGTTAGGTTAACTGTGGGGAATTATTTAAATATATATTCAAAAATTTATTATAATATTTGTACAAGAGCAATGTCTATTTTAGAGTTCCGTACTCGAAGGGTAAATTAAAGGAACCTAATTATATATTTTTTACCATGAATAAGTTAGTGCTTGGATGTAATCCCACCTGATGGTAAGTGGCGATGAAGTCTTCGATGGTAAAGCGCACTAACTTGGAAGAGGCCTATTCACTCTTGACTTGAAGACATTTACATCGTGATCAAAGAATCACCGTCTGTCCGTCTGTCACTAGGCTGTATTGGAATCGATTTTTTTTTAGATGATGTATTTGTTTCCGTTATTACAGCAAATACTAAAAACTAAATAAAATTAATATTGAAGAACGTCCTCAGAAAGTTCTCAAAGGTGTGTGTAATCTCCCAATCTGGGCTTGGCTAACGTTGTGGACCTCTCACACGGTGAGAGGAGGTCTTAGGAGTGCAGGTTTCCTCATTATGTTCCCCTCACAGAAGCAACTGATAACTTCAATATTAATACCGCGCTAACAGGCTATGGTAAGCCGCTGATGTCATTAACCTTTGCATCTAGTTCACTATGATATTCTTAGACATTCCTTTCTACTACAAAATAATGTTCCTCATAACACAAGTCATGAGATCGTTAAACTATGTACTAATCCTTTGATGCTGTTGAATTAATTGAAGTTGTGACGTCATTAAAATAATATTTAACTATTCAATATATACTATCTGCTACTGAAACTCGCGAAATAGATATTTGCTGAATTGTTTATAATAGGCTCAAGTTTCGTTTGTATTTTATGTTGGTTTATTTGAATCTAGGTTATTGAACTTGGTTATTATCAACTGTGTGCGTGTACATCGATGCATGTGTGTGGTTGTGTGAGGAAATTACAATTAAAAACGTAGTCTGTAAAAAATGGGCTTTGTTATTAGGATTTTACTAAGTTAATACGGTTTACTATCTAATACCTCATTACCGCTTACGATCAGGGAAACTACGTACTCAAACTCTCCACCACAAAATTCACCTTGTCACAGAAGAAAATAAGTATGTATGATTTTTATCGTTCAACGCAAAATTCGTATGTGCACGAGAACTAAAACTTTTAAATATTACATGCGTATTCAAAGCGGTGATAGGCTAGTGGTTAAGAATTCGGTCTCCTATTCAGAGTGACCGGGTTCGAATCCCAGAGCGCTTCTCTCACTTCTGACTTTTCGAAGTTATCTGCGATTTAAGCATTTAAATGTCACTCGCTATAACAGTGAAGGAAAACATCGTAAGGAAACCTGCATGCCGGAAAGTTTGCAAAATCACAGGTGTGTGAAGTCTGCCAATCCGCACTTGGCCAGCGTGGTGGACTACGGCCTTAACCTTCTCATTCAGAGAAGAAACCCGTGCTCAATAGTGGGCCGTGATGGGTTGAGATGGTGATGTGTATCCAAAATTGATTATCACTTGCAGTGAAAACCAACACTTCTAAGTTAACCATGCAGATCTCGAAGGTGTTTGAAGTCCACCAATCCACACTTGATCGTGGAATAACGCTTGTACCACTCACATTATGAAAGGAAACCAGAAAAACAGCAATGGGTTTGCTATGTTGAGATGCTTTTATTTCTCAGAAGTCTACAAGAAGTTATATGAAGAATATTTGCAAGTAAATTGTCTAATATTGACTGAACTCTTAGCTCAGTGTATTATGTCCGTACGGCGAATGTCTCAACACCCGGCATGTAGGTCACTTGTAGCTAACCGGTAATATTACCTCAGTTCATGTAACATGTGCAACATAGCCGTATATGATTTGCGGAGTACAAACGGCAACGGAACTGAGTTTTTGTTGTGTTTTTTGTATTGGTTTCGAGTTTGATACGACCGCGTCGTTTTTACATGCTTTTACGTAACTTGCAGTGTATGTTTGTATATTAGTATGTTAGTATATTTGTTTTTAAGTGTTCGGGTCAAATTTTGCGAGCTTTAATAGACCCACTTCCTCTTACACCCGTAGTGTAAACTGAAAACTTGCATAAACCTTCCGGATTGACAATGCATTTTATTGACAAGCATGACCTGATAGTACTGTGCGGGATTTATTTAAAATATATAATTTAAAAACACAAGCTTTAATTAAATTTAACATTTAACCCATAACACTAAGAAACACACAACATTTCATAACTGTATTGTTAACCATTGAGGAGTTCCCTTGTCTGGAGCGAATCCTGAACGTAGTAACAGGTCATGATTATCATAAAAATGCATTGTTATCAGAATGAAGACTTTATGCGAAACTTCCACCATGTAGTGTAAGAGGAAGTGGGTCTAATTATGCTTGCAAGATTTGACCCGTAACAAACAAATATACTAATATACAAACATACACTGCAAGTTAAATAAACACTTGTAATAAAAAATGAACACCTATGACACCTTCCCTCTCATCAAACCTCGTCTTCTAAGGGTGTCGTATCAGGTCGATCACCTGTCTTCGAAAATATTCTTTTATATACAAATCCACTTGCAGAAAAAACTACATATTTTTACGAACAAGCAATGCAGTCTTTTATCTGCGCAAAAACCTGTGTAAACGATACCATGCAAAAACTTTTCGCATTTTTCGCAACGAATGAGGCAGAGTGAATACGGTTCACGTTATATCAACGGTAGAATGTACGTGGTAATGTTTCTGTGGGTGTTCCAGTGAAAAATGCAGGTGCATTACTCTTTCCGCACTTCTGAGCTTCCCAGGTCGTGACCCGACCATATACAGAACGTTTCAAATTGTTTTGCATATACAGCAAACATATTAGGCAGTTTAAATTTTGTTTAAGGAATCCTTGCAACCTATAACTGGGCCGCTATTAGGCACGGGTCTTCACATTGTGAGTGGTACAGGCTACCATGTGAAGACAATGTGTGTCAGTGGTCTGTACCACTCACAATGTGAAGACCCGTGGCCTGTGCCATAGTCCACCAGTCCGTTAGCCAAGTGTAGGTAGGTGGACTTCACACATCTTTGAGAACTTCATGGAAAACTCTCAGGAACGCAGGTTTCTTCACAAAGTTTACCTTCACCGTAGCAAGCAATAGTCAACTTCTGGTACGCACATAACTTAGAAAACAGGTGTTTTTGTTGTTTCGAAAATTACAGCTTTACCAATGATATCTACGCTAGAGTCGAACGGACAGACGGACACATGTCGAAACTGCAAGCGTTCCAAAACGTCAGTCGTTTCTGAAGTAACCGTTTCATAAAAGCGATTCGCCTAGATTTTAAAGCACTTTTCCGCTAACAGGTCGTTTGCATAGCGAAGTGATTTATTTACGAGTAACTATACAATATGGCGCCTAACGTTTACAATACACAATATGGATGATATTTAGGCGTAATGTAAATATGTAGTCGGATTTATTGCGGCTCGGATCATTCGCCTCGAAATATTTGTCTGCGTAACGCTGGCGATGCGCCAGAAGGATCACTTTCAGCCAACTAGTTATGGGTTGCATTTATTTCATGACTAAAATTTTTATTTGTGACAAATTCTCGTTCACCAAACTATATTAAAGGAACGCGATGGTCTATACAAATAACACCCAAGAACAAGCACTCATCTGACACATTGACCGCGGAAAACAATAATGACCAATATCATTAGAATATATGCGCTATCCTTCTGCAGGTCATAAAATTTCACGCTTATCCTGAAAACAACAGGCGAATTCTTATGAGTTACTCTAAAGAGATACGCCCTTTTTGATTTTCGTCGTTGATATTAGTAAATTCGCTTCTCATGTAACACTGTTCTGTGACTAATATATGCACAATACATGCCAAGATCACAGCAGTGACAGTAATGTCACCTTAAGAGTCTTGGCGTGTTCGCCACCCGGGACGCCAACTAGGTCTAACATTAATATTCACTAATAATATGCTCTTCGACAGGGAGTGGGAGATGATGATGATGATTAATTCATTAATTTAATTTAATTCATATACAAAATGAATACACAGACACACACACATACAAAGGAACACAAACACACACACATTTGCCGAAAATAACTGTACTTTACACGAAGTTTCTAATTCTAAGTGACTTGTACTGTTATGCATTGTCTTATGACAAATAAACATTCTTCAGTCTTCGACATTGGAACAACCAATAATGATGATGACAGAAATTTACCTGACATTAGCTTCAAAAACTTGATAATTATCTGATGAAAGACTCCACCAATCCGCATTGGAGCACCGTGGTGGAGTATGCCCTATTCATCTTCAGTCATGAGGCGACCCGTGAATGGCCTGCTACTGATTATGGATCATCAACTTGGAATCCAGAATACTACTTTGTATTGGAGCAGTGTGTTGGAGTACGTTAATGGGTGAAGCCAGCTTCTGAACCAAGGCTAGGAGAATCCAGGGGCAGTCAAGCTAGATATTCTTCTAGATTTACGGCATAATATTATTATGAAATATTTACTTTTTGGGCAACTTTATATAGTTCTATATCCAGATTTTAGGAAGTAAGTTGACCCTCTGACCACCCCCTACAGCTCAAGAGTATGTTCCAGGTCTCCTCAGATGAGAGAACAGTGCACATCACTGGGCTAATAGGTAGAAATCATTTAGCACGGGAGGCCATCTTAGGGCATTGCAAGGTAAGAGGCGGAGGCGGAGGAGGCGAGGTAAACGTAAGACGATACGATGTCCCAGTTATCAGTAAGGACCATTAACCGTGGCCAGAGATACATCTCGCCGCAAGTATCGTCTATCAAGGATGCCGCCTGCCACTGGTCATACTGCCAGCGAATAACGTGTTACTATAGTTTTAGTGTATGCCAAAGAGGTATAAATTAGGTGTATGCCAAAGAGGAATAATGGGACTAATTACTAAAAAAAGGTTTAAATTTATACAGAAGGTCAAAGAAAATAAAGGCTATTTTTTTTTGTTTTATATTTTTAGTGTTACAAAGTGTAAGAATATAAAACATTTATTCGATGAAGTCTCCAATACAACTACGTGTTTTGATATAGATAATAAAATACTATTGTTTATTTCGGTATTGAAGCAGTCAGGTGACAGTTTTCACTTTATCTTTCCACCTTGTTGTCTTCAGATATTACTATTTTGTTGAAATATACAAAATTACTATTTTGTTGCGAGACTTGGATTTTTTACAAGTTATGTTTTGATGGAATCTCATTTATTTGCATCTCAGTATCAAATATTGCTTGGCTGTTTAGAAAATAAATATATTAAAAAAAACTAAACTACAAAAGCCATTTATCGCTTCATCGTTTCATCGCTTGCAGTACAACAAGCGGCGATTATTTCATAAATGTTTACATTATAAAAAATTGTAAACATTTTTTATCGAACAAACGAGAGAGGAAATTCTTTATTAACTATATTGTTACGAGGCATAAGATAGTATGTTAGTATGAGTCATAGTGCTGTTTAAAATAAATGCATAAAGAACACACACGTTCTATCTCTGTGAAATTATTCAGTTTTATTTATCAAATAACTAAGAAGGTTAAGTTAAAAAAGAAAAAACAGCTAACAGGGGGGAAACGGTGAAGTGGGGAAATGCATTTTCATGTAGTTACGGAGAATACAAAAAAATCCGTTTATTTTTCTGAAAATAATAAATATCTTAGGACAATTCACATACCGTCATATGATTCCAAATTAAGCATTAACTTATGATATGGTGATCAAATAAATGATAGATTATGTAGTTAATGGATTCAATTGAAAATATGTACGTCGTGATACAACTGCCGAGCAAAACCCGACCTCCCAGAAATACTCTAAGATATTCAAGATATAACAGTAATAATAAAATATAACTACATAAAAGAAGTAACGTAAACAGAGTGCGGACTAATATTAACAAGAATACTTCACTTTCCAAGAACCGATAAGTCTACCATATTTGTATACTGTGTTATCAAAGGTTACTGACATACAAGTCCATTGATATGAGGCTATTACCAATATGGAGTACCTCTCTTGGTTTTATACGAAGGCAAACGTACAGACGGTATCTGATGGTAAGTGATGACCGCCGCTCATGGACATTAGCAACACCAGGATCAGGTGTTACTACGCGTTGCCTGACAATAAGGAAGTAAAAGACCCGCACTTAATTAATGTTGGAGATAAATATGTGTTCTTGGGTGTCTCAAACAGGGAATACTAGTTGACTGTGTAAGCATGAATACTACATATCTAGTATAATAATAAAAAAATATCTATGGACACCTCACACACGGCCATCAGACCCCAAACTAAGCGTTAGCTTGTACTATGGTGACTAGATAACTGATAAACATACATATATACTTTTAAATACATATTTCTATTATACACCCAGACACACAGAACAAACATTCCTGCTCATCACAGAAAAGTTTGATCAAGCGGGCCTGTCAAATGTGAATATTTAATGTAAAAGCAAGAATACCTATCTGTTTTTTAGTTCATTATGTCACTTCATCAAGAAAATAATAATTCAAAAGTCTCAACTAGAAAATCAAACCAAATAAAAGCATACCAAAAGACTAAACTAGATAATAAAACCAACGACAGTATGTCTACTTACCCTTTCAGTAAACCGTCTATTGAATAGAGAACGTAAAGTCGATGACATTACTCTGAGTAAACGTCATGTAAATGGGTTGTGAGAGACAAGATTCAATCAAGTCGAAGGCAATCTGGATCCAGAGGTTAATTCCAGATGTGTGCAAGTGCTTTGAACGTGTAAAATAGATTTCGCTGAGAATTCCCCGAGAACTCTGATTTGCAACCCGTCTTGCTATTCAGACGTATTCGCATGAATTTCAAAGGTTACGAGAACTATTCAAGAATTTGCAGCACCGAGTTTAGCAGGAATGTTTAGCAAAAATATATTTGGTTACCGAACAATTTTATTAAGCTCGAGACTTCGAGTTATTTAATTTTGCTACTCAAACACGCTGGGAGGAGAAAATAAGGGAAAATGTAATAAAAGTTTAACACCAATAATTTGGAACACAATATTGAGTTGAAATTTGCAACAAAAACAAAATTAACCCAATATCACTTGGTAACAATTATCTTGGTACGAATTGAAAAACACGTTGAACGAGATAGAGTGATGAAGGCAGGATACAGATTGATTGGGATGATCCCACAACATATTAATGTGGCAAACTTGTAAAGAAACCATTGAGTTATTACAACAACAAACGTCTACCACTATGGACTATCAGCCCTGTATTTGGAGAAATACTAAAGACAACACATACAAATAACCACGTACAAAACAATGCTGACGAGAACCATGAAGTTATTACTCAGACTATAACCACAAAGACATTAGGAGCGGCGAATATTACCCATCCTTTAGAATGCAAGAGGGTTGCACGCAAATATGAGAGAAACTTAAAGGGGTAGCCAGAGATGATGACAGAGGGAATGGTCCTCACAACTACAATAAATAAGGCTACAAGCTACTACCAGCCATTGTTATTTCCTTAACGGGCCGTCTTATGACCCTCTTAATTAATTTGAAACTTTCTGAGGTCTCCCGTGGCTCGCAATTTGAATAATAGCACGGATAGGGTGCCGAAGCTTAATTTTAATTGCAAATATTTATGTTAAACGAGCCTTCGGGCGTCGAATGTCTTCCTACGATATTAAGGCATGATGTAGTGTTGGGACTATACCTCGGCGGAAAACAGAAATTATGGAATCTCCGCTTCTTTGTTTCGCTGGTTTTGCGTTTGAACGAAAATTTTGTGCTATACCATACCAATATTGACATCATCCAATTTTGACGTACCTGAAATGAAAGAAAATAAAAGCGATTAATTGAATGGATCTAAGAAAAGTTACTCCATCTGTGGGACCAATTAATATTAAGAGAGAAATAGAATAAAATATAAAAATAACCCACAGGAAAAAGTTAATGCTTAGAGTGAATATTTGACTAAAATTAAGTCGCCCTTAAAGCGTATATCCTTCCCCAGTGAGAAACACGCACGTTCCGGCAATCTATTAGAAAACCTCAAGCCAGACTGGTCGTTAGAAGGCGAAGTGTTAACAAGGGCTGTGTAGTTTACTATGAATATCAATTTCGATCTTCTTTGCAGCATACAGATGATAATTACGGTTCCTCGACAGCCTACCCCTCTAAATGTAATGAAAATTTAACAAAAGGACTAGATATGACTAGAATTAAATTACTGTAATTTGAATTTGAATAAATTAGATATCTCTTAAAGCATATATTAACAAGTTCAAATTTATCTTATATCATCAAATAGTATGAATAGAAAATGAGTTTATCCAAAGCTTAGATTATATATACAAAAATTATAAAATCATGATGAAGTTGTTTAAAGATTTTACATGTTAACGTCGTATTTAACACACGTTAATGCCATTCTGGCCTCTGAATCTACGACATTAAAGATATGAGAATCTGAAATTAATTCAAATAGTGGACAAAAACCGTCAAATATTATGTGTTTTGATCTAGGAAAATAATCAATCACCAACGACACGCAAACTGTATGAGTAAATATTTGCCACACTATAATGGTGCTAAGTACAAACAACCAAATGATCGTATGCAAACACGATTGCTATTACGAGCACGGCAGTTTATGTGTACATTAGATCGTAACAGCTACTTAACCTACTTACCTAATAATTGATCTAAGATGATAATATCTTCAAAGTAACGATAGAAGACATAGTGATAAAAGAACTCATAAAATTTTAACGCCCTCTGACGACACTAGAAAATTTCAGTAGCAAAAGTTCACTAGAACCACGTTTATTAGCCGTAAAAATAGTGCTGTATCACAAAGACTCACTCAAGACGATATCACTGAACAGTAAAGATTTTATAGAAATTTCGCACGGCACGCGGCTTCTATTCGTCAATGTCGAGTAATTAAGGCGTTGGAAACTATAAACTAATGACGTTAAACCTTATCACAACGACAAAGAAACTAAATTGCAGTGTAGGTTGCTATTGTTATTTGAGAGAGGAACAAAGCCGAGAGCGTGCGGCTCCTGGGACGGTCTCACGCAATGTCTGTACAAATTTCAAAATATACGCGTAAAATTTGATCTATGTTTAATGCCAACAACCAACGGTCGGCTGGTCAGAATAAACAGTAATGAATTGGCTTGTAGATAACGAAATAAACTAACTATGATTCGGTAATAAATTATCGAGTCTGCCTAAAGCAATACTTTCGATTTTGTCAGGATATAAACTGTTTCCTCGTTACTGCAACATTGTAAGTTACTTAACAAAATTATCAATGATTGCACACTACGTTTTGCTAAATGATTACTTTAAGTTGCATTATGTTAAAGACAACAAAATTAATTCTCGTCTTTCATAATCCTTTCTTCTTTCGCCGGTTCTTCTCCTCATTACAGTAGATTCTAAAAAATTACGTTCATAACAGTACTATAAATACCTACAAGGAATAAATATTTGACTTTGAATTTAATTTTCTACCTCATGATTATAGATTTTGTAAAATAAAATTGAAAAGCATTTATTTCGACTTCGGATGGTTCCTATCTCTCTTAACATAAGACAAGTTAGCATTACAAAATCCCTACATCAATAATAACATAACAATAACAATAAACTATAAATATAATTTAATACCGGTACTCTTTTTAACAATACAACTTAAATCTATTACAAAGGTTTTTACTACCCGATCGAACTGGGAGCAGAGCGTCTTTTGCATGTCTTCTTGTCTTTTAGATTTACGTAGTCGCATTTGATACATTAAATGAACACAAGTGAACATTATATGCAGGCAAACTATGGTACATGTAAGTACATATATCGATCGTCGTCGCGGTGTTTTCATACGCACATGGTGTATTGCACTGTGTGGACGGTACGGCGACGCCAGGTGGCGTTGTGGTCACCATGCATTTTGATTATGTTAGGAATACCAGGAAACATACTGTCAAATGACTATATTATTGCTTTGCGTCCTCTTTCATCATATGTACCGTGAAGGACCGGAATAAGTTGGCAGCGTCAGTGTTTCCGTTCGATTATAATGTGTCTTCAAGTCAAGAGTGAATAGGCTATTACTATATTAGTGCGCTTTACCATCATATGTATATATATATCTTAAATATCATTGTTGCAACTTTTGCTCTTTTTACATGTTTTGTTTAGATAGGAACTCTTTTTGTATGTAATCCTAATTTTTTCGTTTTACATATTACATCTGCATATATGTACATATATTTGCACCGATAAAGGTAAAATATCTAACTAGGTAATACCCCTATACTTACATAAAAATATGCGACGAGACTTTTCTACTAGGAAGTTACGGGAGGTAGAAAAATGCACGAATGGTTTCGAAAGTTATATAGAATTCCGTGGCGCCTGCTACACTTGGCGGGAGCACTACCATATTCTCAAAGTTGGCCTATTAATCAAATACAAAATGTCAATTTAAGGAGTAATCCCGTCTGTGGCAGCCAAGTGAAGCGCGGGCATTCACTCGTACTCGTGGTAGATTCCAACAAAATACATTTATAAGTGTATTGAAAATACTTACATGAAATAAACTATTTTAATTTGACTTTACTGTCAAAAAGTCCGCAGTTACAACAAAATGTTGGAATCCCTAACACCCCTTCGGATATCACTCGAATTACCAGCGCGTGACCACAGAACTGTATGGCTTTCGAATATAACATGGGGCATGTTACTGATTTTTGAAAATACATCTAATGAACATACATACATATGTCATTCCTTCAATACTAGTTTCTATCAATACTCCATCGTTCAGAAAATACTGCTTTGGAACGCCCTGCCAGTAGAAATAGGAAGTCTTCCTCAGAGATATTTTAAGAGACTTGTTTGGGAGCATTATTACTCACAGTCAACACTTGAAATTTAATTTCAATAATCACAACGTTTTTTTATATGTGTATATATATTTATTTAACTTTTTTATATTTTTAATTATATATATGTATATATTTATACGTATTTATATATTATATTAACTTCTTTTATTGTTACCACCTGCCGCTAATTTTCACCATCAACCTGGGTCGACTGGCAGAGAATGTACCTAGGCATTAACTCCGCCCTTTGTTACCCTATTATAAGGTTTTTGACAATAAAAAATATATATTTGACAGGCCGGTTGGTCTAGTGGTTAGTGAACCTGACTACTACACCGGAGGTCGTGGGTTCGATTCCCAC
>DWJZ01008023.1:0-11653 GCA_018249125.1 Asbolis capucinus
AGTTATCTGATCACCATAGTACAAGCTAACGCTTAATTTGGAGTCAGATGGCCGTGTGTGAATTGTCCAAAGATATTTAAGATATATTTAAAAAAAAATACAATTTCTTTCCGGAAAATTGCAGTTTATTTAATTTTGTACAAAATTTTACTAACACTTGGTGCTATCTACTTTTCTTACATCAAATAAGTTTTTTACCTCGGCCTTTAAGTACCTCGGCCTACCTTAGCTTTATTTAATAACACTAATTATTATTATAACCCTTTCCAAAAACTACTACAGTTCATTTAACGCACAATATCGATTCCAGGAATTAAAATATTGGTAATCTGTTTTAGGCAAACGCAAAATAGTCTGTCAAAATGTCTGATCAGCATAGTACAAGCTAACGTTTGCTTAGGGTTTAGACGGCTGTGTGTGAGTTGACCTGAGAAATTTATTTATTAAACCGCATTTTGTACCAATAATTATTTATTTATGGATCAATAAAGAATAAATAATAATAATAACATAGTTGAGTCCATCCTTCAGAGCCTTTTAAACTCATAATGGTTCACTACACGAAAATAAATCTATACTAATATTATAAAGAGGAAAGTTTTCATTGAGAAATGGGTTGTTGCAGGCGAAAAGGCTTTTTTTACCATGAATAAGTTAGCGTTTGACTACGATCCTACCTGATGGTAAGTGGCGATGAAGTATTTGATGGTCAAGCGTACTAAGCAGATGCCTATTCACTCTTGACTTGAAGACATTGTATTCAAACGGAAACACCGAGGCGGGTAACTTATTCCAGTCCTTCGCGGCACGGTGAATAAAAGCTCTAAAACGGCGATTTAAACAATTCTTTCACCATTAGAATCCTATATCATCCCTAATGAACATAGGCTATATTTTCAAAAACGTTATGAGTCCATTAAACAATGTAACCCGACGTGTGAAAAAAACACAAAAAATCCTTATATCGCGTATGCTGTGGAAATTATTTACAATAAAACAAAACTATGTAGTACAATTTTATAGAGGACATCAATAGAAAGTGATATGCTTGTATCTTCGATAATGAAACATATTATCCCCTATTTCAAACCCCTTTCTACGCAAAAAAATATCCGATGTTTTTCCTGAACTTTTATTCTACCTCAGTATCAAATTTCATCAACATCGGTTCAGTAATTTAGACGCGAAAAGGTTACAGATAGACAAACAGACAGAGTTACTTTTGCATTTATAATATTACATAAGTACGATCCTGTATGTATATACTCGGTGCAAAATCGATCCGGAATATTTAATTTTGATTTGCTTCCGGGATAGAGAATAGGAGGTTTTTTCCTGCCTACTTTTTTTCTGTCCGGCCTACACTAGCGTACATAGTCCTAAGTTTGTATTATTTATAAAGCCGGTGACAGATAGGTATTGTCTATCGAGACTAGGCTTTATCAAAGAATTTCTTTAAACATTCTTTTACTTTGTTAATAAATTTATAACTTATGTAGGGACTTTGTATTGTAAAATTTAGACTGTCGTTAACTGAGCTCTTACGACGAAATAAACAATTTTCATTTCATTAAACAGTTTTCATTTCATTTCATTTCACTATAGTAATAATATAGCCCTTCATTTTGTGTATGAGAGTTGTGTTAATTGTTTTATAAGATATTTCTTGGCCCAGTATGCCTCATGGCATAAGCCTCCTCTACCATGGTCCATTGTTGCCTGTCTTGAGCCACTGTCGTCCATCTTGGGTCTGCAGTCTTCTAGGGTAGTTTTCCCATCCCTAACACTGTCTTCCGCGCCTTCCTGTCACATTTCCACTGTTGTATTTCCTTATGTTATCTCGCGTCTTGTGGCCACTCATTACTATAAAATAATATTTCTTTGTGCTACGTTACAGGTACTCACGATATGTTTTTCCCGCTATTATTTCGACTTAGTCGTACTTTTGACAGGTTGACAGGCGACACTTGACACTAATACATTGTTCTGTCATTCATTACTTTGCATTTTTGTTTGTTTAGTCTGTTATAACATGCAAAACTCTCTATTTAGGACATGTTGAAGAAGAGACAGGAAGTAGAGCGGCTGGCGGCCGCCGGGAAACACAAGTACGAGTACGACAGTGACGAGGATACTGCCGAGGGAACCTGGGAGCATAAGTTAGTCTTATAATATTCTGTAATCTTTGACTAGAGCTTTGTGCTGGAGGTTGAGGGTGCGATTTCCACCTACAACACCATACTGTGATGAGCGGGACCGACTGTTCTGTGTCTGGGTGTAGTTAAAATATCTAAATAAATATGTATTTAGAATTAAAAGTATACATCGACACCTTGAGGTTGAAAGGTCGTAACAACCATTTTTATGAAAATGTTTTTTGAATGCAGTTTTATTCAGATTTTTTCGTTGTATTGATTGATCTGTGTGATGCTTTCAAATTCACAAAAAATGTTTTATACGGCCCAGACGACTTCACCTCTAAACATAGTTTTTGTATGGTGTAAGTGCCAAAAAAATGTATTTAACAACGACGTAGTGTAAGTTACGACTTAATGAAATGTAAAAACTCAAATGTATAAACTGTCTTAAAAAAAGCGGGTCGTAAATCCACGACAAGTTCTAAAAAAGATACTGACAATAAAATAATGTTATTCGTAGAAACGATTATAAAAAATAACCAATCTCACTTAATATAGCAATAAGAATGACAAAAATATTAACAAAAATGTTTTTAAAATTTTCCTTGTGCTCGACCTGTAAAGTAGGGTTTATAGCTTTGGCGAACTTTGTACCGCAAGATATATTATCAGTTGTCTGATCAGCATAGTACAAGTTAATGCTTAGTTTAGGATCAGATGGCAATGAGTGAGTGTTGTATTTATTTATTTATTATAACATTATAACTCCAGGCTGCGGGCAAAGGAGATGAACGCGACAGAGAAGTGGGCAGACGAGTTGACCAAACAGGCGGCGGGGAAACATCACATCGGAGACTTCCTACCACCGGAGGAACTTAAAAAGTTTGTTTCATTTGAACACATATTAGATAATTCTACTTATATTATGAGTGAGGGAAGAAGCTTGTAAAAATACGTAATGGATAGATACCAATGTTCGTGAGAAGTGAGAGCAGCTCGACAGTATCATCGTCACAGTGAGGGAGTGTTTGAATGAAATTTGGCACATTCCTTTGGGTTTATTATGCTATGTTACCGGTACTCACGGTACGGGTTCACCCGATACCATGATCCATGCAACTGGTTCGAAATATCGGTGCAAAAAACATATGTCGTTAGGACCCGTAATATAGCATAATGAACACAGTTCATGATGATTCGAGTTTAAAATTATTTAAGTTGTCCATGAAACTCCATGAAATGAAGTATGAGTGTGTAAGCGTTGTAATTTACTGTTTTATCTGAAATGAAAATTATATCTGAATTGCAGATTCATGGAAAAGTATTCAGCAGTGAAGAGTGGCAAGGAACCCGACTTCAGCGACTACAAAGAGTTTAAATTAAAAGAGGATAATGTTGGTACGTTAGATTTAATTATATGGTGACTAGATATTGCTCTTGCTTCACTTCGGTAGAAGAGTTGTCGAGTGGTTTCAGAGTTGCCATACTAATTTTAACCTATTATCCCACGGGAACAAAACAGTTTTCTGGGATAAAAATGTCCTATAACCATTGTCCTCACATAAACCACAAACATGCTAAATTTCATCTAAATTGGTCCATTGGTTTAGAATTGCCATACTAATATAAACCTGTTATCCTGTGGGAATAAAGCCGTTTCCTGGGAAAAAATCTATGCTGTAACCATTCTCGGGTTTTAAACTACGACTATGCCAAGTTTCATCCAAATCTGTCCAGTGGTTTTTGCGTGAAGCTCGAACAGACATACAGACAATAATTAAAAAAATGTTTTGGTCTCTATATCGATAACAAAGTCTCCCTGCATCAAAATTTTTAATAAATACTTAATGTACAGTTTCTTTTATTCTGAAAGCTGGTGCTTGTCATGTGATTTAACGACTCGGTTTTGACTTTTGCCTCCATAATGCGCATTTAATTTTTTTTACATCCACCAGACAACACAAACATTCCTGCTCATCACAGAAAAGTTTGACCTGGGTGGGAATCGAACCTTCGGTGTAGCAGTCAGTTTCACTAACCACTAGACCAACCGGCCTGTCAACATAGTTTCTCACATTGCAGCGGTTCCACTTGAATTCTTTATGCACGTGAACATATGTACATACATAATAATGCAACCTAAGAAAATGTTGTGTTTTTAAAAATGAATACATTTTTCTATAACAGGTTTTAAAATGCTCCAAAAGCTGGGCTGGACCGAGGGAGAAGGCCTCGGCGCGGAGGGCACGGGCATCGTGGAACCTGTTAATAAGTAAGTCAAAACCACATTCTTATAGTAACAGCTCAGTAACAAAATTTGAAAAAAAAAACCAAAAAAATACTATTCCTTTTTTTTGCTCATAAACCTGCGGTGTAAGGGTTCCTGGGTAAGATTTCTGGCTGAAGAACATATTTATGACAGATAAATTTGTTCTCCAGTTCATTGCTTGTATTTGTATTGTTAATGCTTCAGCAATACAGGGAATAGATACCAATGATAACCTAGTGGTTTGAATGTTGGTCTCAAACAGTATGTACTACATTCGAATCCTGCGGAGCACATAAGCTATGTGCGTATTAGAAGTTGCTCATCACTTGCTATGGTGAAGGTGGTTTATTCTGCACAATATAACATGTTTTCGAAACCGTGGTAGGTTAAAAAAAGAACTTGATCGTTCATAAGTGTATTTTGAATACCTACGTAAATAAATTAATTTGAACTTTGACTTTTTCCAGGGCTAAACAGCCGGTGCAGAACTTGGGCCTGGGCGCGTCCACATCGGACGTGGTGCTGGCCGAGGACGACGAGTTCGACGCGTACAGGAAGCGCATGATGCTCGCCTACCGCTTCCGACCCAACCCACTCGTGAGTTCTCTTACTCCGCAGCCTTGAAACATCTTCTTTCACATTCTTCTGTTTCCCTCTCCTTTAGTCATTATTCTCTCCATGGGCGAACCCAGATTTCGACCGAGAGGGCAGTATAGATGATCTAGAGGGTACAAGCTTCATATGTCTCTAGATATAAGTCATTATATGATGTGATATAATTTTTCGACAACTATTTATCAGGATTCCAGGGAGGGATGGAGGTACTCCCATGCTCCACCACAATTATATTCTGTCTCAGCGTCCTTTAATGATCCTCCTTTTAACTCTTCTGTAACCTATCCTGAAGTAACCAGTCGTTATAATGTATAAGACAGGCTAAATTGAGTATGTTTTGTACAAGTAATACAGTTATGTAACTACGATTTGATATATGCAATGAGAAAATATGACAAAAATTAAAGTGTAAAATTAATTAAAAATATGTATTTTTTTCAGAATAACCCCAGGAGACCATATTATTGAAGAAAGAAAGTTTTGCTCGCATCAGAAAATAATATTTTGAAAGTAATTTTTACCACTTCCTATTTCAATTCAATGTTTTTTCAATAAGCTTGTCATTTGAGTAAATAACAGTCTAAAGAAGTATTATATATTGCGTTTCCAATATAATAAACGAGATATATATATATTTAGATAATTACATAATCTTCTTCCGAAAACGTCCAACTTCCATTTTCATATTATTAGATAAATATTTCATTTTGTTATACCTGTTGAATTTTGATGTAACTTATTGAAATTAGGCCACAATAACAGCCCAGCAAATAATCCGGCACTAGCCGTTGGGGTATTTTTATGTTGTGTATTTTTTGATATCTAGAAGTTACTTTGTTTTATAAACTTGGTAATTTATTCCATAGATATTTAAAAAATCTTTAATGTTTGTTTAAATAGAGTCAGCAAAAAAACTTTCTTTTTCTGAACATTTTTACTACGCAGAAAGTACTATTTTGTACTTAGTGAAGCGGTAACTTGGTGAATATAAAAAGTAAAACTTTATCGATGACCGGATTATTTACTGGGAAGGTTGATATGTATTATATTTGTAGTTTACATGAAACTGTATTTATGACATATGTAATGCATGTTTTAAAATTTATCATAGTTTATAGTGAAGTTGAATAAATCTGTTAATATTGCTATAAATGTATGTAATATTATCGTTAATATTACATTGAATAAAATTGTATGTTACTAAACATAGGCGAGCAAAGGACATGTACTATATTTGCTTTAAATATTAATTCGAGAAAACAATGGTACTGTTGCTTTTTTGTTCGACTTGGCGGGCGCTCCGCCGTGCCCTCAGATAAACGGAACAGGCATCTTTATGACATAGAAAATTATGTAGTAAAATTACAGCAATAGTACCCAAATTATGTCGTACCTACTATGTTATAAGTTTAATTGTAATTGTTTTTGTAATAAATTAAGAAAATATATAATTTTGTTTTATTTCACATTTTTTCATTGGTTTTGTTTATCGACCTGTGATTGTAATAAAATCTATGAATCTAAAATTGGACACATTTCCATAGTATACACACATATGGTTCCAATAACATGCAAAACTGCTCAATTTTGGTTTGGCATTTCTCAACCATATTATAAATAGTAATCTGTACCGTCGAGTTGAACTCAGTGACTTGTAAGAAGACGAGAAACTGATCTTGGAATATCTGGAAATTAATCTCGAGCTATTCGTCTTGTGTCATACTCTACATATTTTAATTTGATAAAAGCGTTTCCAATTGAATGCCATTTTAAACTGACAAATACTCGTAACATAATCACTAATTATGCTTAGGTATGGCAAATGGTATGCATGGCAGACAGTGGTATAAGTAACTACGGACTCAGAACTTGTCCAGACCTTTAATAATTATAAACGTTTGTGCAAATACTTGATAATAAATACCTTTGGAAAACACACACGGCCATTTGACCCCAAACTAAGCGTTAGCTTGTACTATGGTGATTAGACAACTGATAAACATACATTTATATTTTTTAATACATCTTAATTAGAAATTTACACTCGGGCACACAGAACAAACATTTCTGCTCCTTACAGAAAGGTTTGACCTTGGTGGAAATCGAACCCAAGGTAGGTGGACCACGGAAGGCCACTGTAACGAATAAACAGTTCTCTGTAGTTCAGTTACTGGATAAATGAAAAACCACATTGTTAATTAACACTTTGTTTTATTTCGTACCATATAAATTGTCGTTTTTTATATTACATACATATACTCATTAACTTCTTAAATTTAGATAAACTTTGCCAAAAGGGCCTTGCAAGGAACAGGGCTCCATACAAGGCCAATATTGCATAAAGTATTCCTTCATTGAGACGAAACATTAAATACTTGACAAATAATAATCTTCTTTAAAATCACAATGAATATTCCTTGAACACCATCGTGTAATTAAGAATATACTGATGAACATTATTTAAAAATTATAGTACCGTGTGTTATATCGATATAGACAAATATGTTGCCAATACGTTTTAGAAAGAAATTTTAAAGAAAAAAATGGCTTTCTAATACGTCCATCTTTGTAAGGCCAAAATGTTCCTAAGAAGGCCAAACTAACAATTATCATCGATGACAAACTTTTTTATGGTCATAAAAATAATAGGTACAGACAAAGTACTATCATTATTACGAATCTATAATAACACAATCAGTGTCATAAATAAGTGTTCATATCTCCATGATTTATAAATGTTCCCAGTGAGGCTCATGAACCCTAGCAGTGCCCAACCGTCAATGTTTTGAAGGAAGGAACCGCCGGCTTTCTCAGGAACGCTACCGATGTTTTAACTCAAGTCGAAAAAAAAGTATTATTTTTCCTTAGTACCACAAACAAATCCTTATATGACAATTAACAAAAAAAATTAAGATAATAACACTTTAAATATCCAAAAATGACCTTATGCTGTGTGTGCAAATTACACTTTGAACGTTGACTACCAAAATCTAGGAAGCAAGGGTCCGTATTAACAAAATAATGATGCTAGCGACTTGGCGCCGCCTATGTATTCTTAAGTTTGATGGAGCTTGGTTTTTGTGGAAGGAATTTGGGATCACATGACAACAAGGATTTTATAAAAGTTAGCCTTAAAAGGGCCATGGCCTTCCATGGTCTACCCACCTCATGACCTCCGGTGTAGCAGTCAGATTCCCTAACCACTAGACCAACCGGCCTGTCGAATGTGAATGACTTTACTATGAGAAAAATAATATGATAGAACGCATAACATTCAACAACATACAAACTTGACGATTATGTATTCCAGCATTGCACCGAGCATAATGTACATTCATGTCATATTAACAACTTTAACTTTCTTACAGCACCCGATCACCTTGAAACGAAGTTTGTATTTGTATCAACATAAAAATAATTAATTCGTTAAATGAATTTTCTGGCGACTTCAAAAACAACAGAATTATAATTTATAATGATTTAATGGCAGGGTCACAGACGTTTTCATTGCCGCGGCCTCGAATAGAATCAGGTTAACATTTTTATATGACATTCAAATTAGCTTCACATATAATAATCCGTTATGTTAATTAAACTGCATATTTTATGTTAGTAGTAAGAATATTGCTGGACTCATATTGCTAGACACATATTTAACTACAATAAATATTTATTCTAACCCATCCTAGGTAATCAAAACTAGGCCTACTCAACTTATCTCTATGTAAGATTAAATATCCGTATGGTAACACATTTTATGCGTTTATTTTTCACATTTCTATATTATTGACCCTAGAAGAAGCCTTGAAGAGTTTATAGCCCGGTGGCTTGCGTCGGTCGTAGCGTCGAACCAAATTAAGCAATAGTGGGCACGGTTAGTAGCAGGATCGGTGACTCCTAATTGCAAAAAATCTCGATCGCTTCCGTGCTTCAGAGTGCAAGTGAAGATATCGGACAAGATTGTTACAGTCAGGTAGCAATCTTTAAGTAATGTCGGATGCGTTTCAGATGCCATGAAAATTTTCAACGCTTGGGTAGCCTAAAAACTGAATATACTCTACCAACATGTATACCTATCGGAGCGTGGCCTAGGCCTCCTCAGTATGAGGAGAGACCCGTGCTTAATATTGTAAAGAGACAAGGATTTGAATCCGTTTATGTATACCACGGGATAATACTGTCATAAAATCAATTTAATTTCAATGCCACTAAAAACAAAATTTGTTGTAAAATATGGCAAAATAGTTAAGACTCTCCGGACACAGATTATTTTAGTACAATTCAATGTGAGAAACTCACCATGATGCTATTTATAGCAGTACTATTTATAATTTCATTCATCAATGATTGCGAAAGACTGCCACGATGCCGCTGCACGGAATTCAATTTTCAATGAAATCCGTTCAATGCAACACTGTCCATCGCATACCAATGTAATGATGTTTGTTCATAGAGCGAACACAATAATTACACTGTACCTCGTTACTGCCTCTATGATCTACACAAAAGATTCTGAAGGACGTCGATCAGAAAGCGAATTTTTCAATCTGAACTAATTGCTGATGAGTCGGGCGTTCGTATGTGTCGCTGGCAGACGCGGTCGTTGTCTACGTTTAATTTTAGCAGCCGGTGACAATTTGTAATATAACCGTTCTGTTATTTTCCCGAAATTTAGTTTCCGATAGATCAACAAGTTGAACGCACGCCGGCCTTAGATAAAGGAAAGGTTAATCTCGGGATTGATAAGTGATAACTTGTTGTTATGTATCGCACAATGGACGTACGCAGCGCCAGCTGTCAAGGGTTCCAACTGACTTCCAGTACCAGTGACTCCTCTGCCTCGTCTAGTTCTGCGGAAAATGACACGCCGTTGAAAAGGTAAACAAAGTTAAACACATCACTTTTGGTCCACGCTTTTTGTTCTTCTGATTTAATTTTTATTTATTGGAAGTTAGGTATTATCATTAATAAACGAATATTACTCGTATGTCTGTCTGTTACGCATGTATTACCCACAGATTTTGTTGAAAATTGGTAGACCTTGACAATGAAAATAGGTATTTATATCGCTTGATGGTGTTGAAATTCGGATTTAATAACATTTTTATGAAAGTTCGATTTAATCGAATATAAAACCGTAAACCTTGGTAATTTATGTTAGATAGAAAATTAAAATTTATTGTAGTATTTTTGGGATTTCATCTCGTTGGGGAATAAAAATCAGTAGCCGCGGAAAAGCCGCTTTTAGTACGTAAAACTTATAATTACTGATAAATAATTTTTATGAACTCCCTAAAGAAGTTATACACAGACGTACTTAATTATCGACTATGCCGAAATATGGCGCATATTTAAATAGAAGCGAGAATCTATTTACTTACTTTTGGCTTAATTTGTTACGAAAATTTGATCTTTTTTTTTGTTATATTCCTCCTTTTTTATCAGGTTCCTCCTCATAACTGTGGAGCCTAGAACATACTCAACCACGTTGCTCCAGTACGCATTGGTGGAGGGGATGGTGACCAACCTAAATGTCGGGTGAAGACCTTACTGGCTTCCTAAAGATAGCACCGATTCTGACTTTACGTGCCTCCCAAAGGTCATATTTTTTTTGCCTCTAGCAGTCACTTATCGATATTCCGAGACACATAGTTCAAAATGGAGGCTATTGGATAAATACTCATTGATTTTATCTACTCTAACAATACAAATACAGATAAGTATTTGTTTTGTGTATACGTACAAATTCCATTAGTTCTAGATGTAGTGTTTGTAAATTGTATGCCAGTTTTGGCGAGAATACCGTAATACAGTATATATTTTTTTAAACTGCATAAGGTTTACGATTACCATAATTTATACCGGTATTTACATTTACTTCCATGGATCATGACAAACGGTAGGTCGAAATATCGGTATCATAATCGTGAGTACCCGTTACAGTCAAAATATTTAGTGTTCACGACGATGAAAGTTTAAAGTATCATTCATCATCAGTCCATCACGTGAATTGTTTATCAGTGTTCCATAATGATGATTCCTGTCGATCAGGTTCAACCGGCTTCTCCGTTTCACCGTGATGCGGCGGCTGAGCTACTTCAGAAGAAACGACAGCATCTTGAGGACGCGGGGACGATCCGTCTCCGACACCGGTCTTTGTAATATTATCGTTGAAGGTAAATATTATTATATCATACTAGTTTCGGCCCGCGGCTTCGTTTAGAAGTTACGTTGATAAAAGTTTATAAAATAACGCGAAGAATTGAAATAAGTTGCCCGCGTCGGCAATCCCGATCGATTACAATGAATATGTCTTCAAGTCAAGAGTGAATAGGCTTCTACTAAGTTGGTGCACTTTGCCATCGAAGACTTCATCGCCACTTACCATCAGGTGGGATCGCCCATCCATCCATTAATCCTCACATTTATAATATGAATGGGATTATTGAGTTGCTCATAACTTTTATCGCGGTGATAGCCTAGTGGTTAAGAAGTCGGCCTCCTACTCGGGGGGTCCGGGTTCGAATCCCAGAGCACGTACTTCTGACTTTTCAGAGTTATGTGCGTTTTAAGCATTTAAAAGTCACTCGCTATAACGGTGAAGGAAAACATCGTGAGGAAACCTGCATGC
>DWJZ01008024.1:0-11652 GCA_018249125.1 Asbolis capucinus
TTGGGTTAAATAATTGTACATTTAGTAATATATTTATATAGCCTATATCACTCAGTGATAATTTAGCATTCTAATGGTCAAAGAATTTTTATAATCGGATCAGTACTCTTTGAGTTTATTTGTTACAAACATACAAAAATGCAAACGATTTCTCTTTATTATTAGTATGGATAAAGATAGCCTAGGTTTGAACATTGGTCTCTTAAGCGGGAGAACCTGGGTTCAAATCCTGTGTGCTTCGGTGAAGATATCGTGAGGCAACTCCTGAGAGTGCCTCATAAAGTTTTTAAAGATGTGTTATCCAATCCTTACATTGTAAGAGGACAGCCGAGTAGTGGGACAGTTTTGGGATGCAATAAGAATTAAAAATCTCGACATCAGTCTATCGAGTTTATTGGCAAGGTTACAGAACTTTTGTGTAATATTATGACATGTCGAAATTGATGTTATATGTCGGCGCTAAATACCACAATGTGTTAATTGAATAAAAATATTTTATCTGCTGCATCGTCCGTCTACTTTCTATTAATCTTTTGTCTCCTCTTCTCACAATTATTGCTTAATGCGGGACCTAAGAGGGCTTGTGCTGTCGACTGTTGTTTAGCTATATGGTATCTGATGGTCACTACAGTACTCGTTTATGGTTAAATGAAATTAGAAGCAGCCAGTGGCGTAACTGCAGGGTGGCAGGACTAGCCAAAAGCTATCAGCCCCTGGTCAGACGAGACCCCCGGCCCGAGAGTCTGCAAGCTCCGAAGAAAATTTAGTAAAAAAAATAATTACATACAATATATAAAAATCAATCAAAATTAAATTACATTTTAACAATTTTTCCACTAAATTTGCCAGTCAGCTGGCGTAGTCACGACACTATCATGATCTAAAGTACATAAAATTAATATGGCAAGTTTGTGAAACCACCAATTATGTCAGTTTCGCCCAGTTCGAGTTCGAGCGGTTTGTCCGGTTTGCTAGTGGGGAATCCTGCGTGGAACAAAGGCAATTCTATGTACGAGTATTCACTACGCAACATACCGTCAATGGAAATCAGAAAGGGAGTAACTCTTTGAGGTATATTAGTAAGAATAAAGCTCTTATTGCATTCAGTGTAAGGTCGTAACTTTTGTGAGTTACTCTTATTAGCTGCGGCCTTATTGTTTCCCGTCGTGCATATCTTAATAACCTGCAATTTAATAATGAGATGCTTGTTTCCTGCGGTATTACTTTTTTTTCTCAAACAATTTTAAGTTAGTCAACACAACACAAGAATTGTCCTATAAACATGAAAATAAATAACAGTAGGGATTTATAATTTCAATATTTTGTATCTTTTGAGATGTAATAAATATTATTATGTACTAGCTTTCGCCCGCGACTTTGTTACTTTGGGCTAACGCTAACTTTAACATGCAACTTCGTTTTTGTCATAATGATTTTTGCGAAACTTTAACCGTTTACGTAGCGCACGCAGCGGAATCTCTCCATAGGAAAAAAATCCTCCGAATTTGAAACATTCTTCATTGGTGCTCCGCTCCTATTGATCTGAGCGTGATGATATCTTCCTCGATAAATGGGCTATCTAACACTGAAAGAATTTTTCAAATCGGACCTGATATTAGCGCGTTCGAGCAAACAAAAAATCTCTTCAGCTTTATAACATTAGTATAGATTTTCTAGAAGTTTAAATTGTTCTACTTAAAAATATAACGGTATTGCACATGCAGCCAATACAGGAAAGTTATTTATGTATAAATGAAGTTGAAGGTTTATGATCAGCGGTCGAATATCGTGTGGACTTGCTGCAGGCGCTGCGCCCCCAATGTTAGGCCTGAAAACAACAACATAAAATGGATTATAATTACGGTAGGATTAATCTCCAATTCGCACTGGAATAGCGTGGTAGTCACGAAGGTTATTTTATATTATAATTAAATTCTGATTATTTATTGGTATTATAATTATCAATAGTATTAAATTATCAATACATGGAACAAATTGAATTCTGTTCGATTTACTAACGTTAACACTAACATACATATGATCGTATTCAATCCTAACCGCATTAATAATCCTTACTTAGTATTATAAATACGACAGTAACTCAGTCTGTTAACTTTACATACCTGAACTATTGGAGCGATTTTGATGAAACGCTGGGCAAATATAGAACATATAAAAATAAAGAAAATTGTAGGCTACCATTTGCGAATAAAGGCTTGAAAGGATTTAAATAGGGAATTAAAGATTCTATGAAAAATCTTCATTAAAGAAGACACTTATACACTTTGTATTTATACACTACATGTAAGTTTGACGTCAAGAAGGAGAGATAAAGAGGGGGTGTTGGTGTACCACGCGAAGTCATGGAAAAACTAGTAAAAAATAAAGTTCAAAATACTTCCATAATGTGTTCGTTATTGTGTGTGCAAATACGTTAGGTGATTCTCAATAAAAAGTTACAAAGTTAAAACAGATAGAAGCGTGCAAGCAATACTTCTCCACTTCAAAGTTAGCAAATATTGGGTAGGTGAGATTCTCTATAATTATGCAACAAACGAACAAATACATACGTGCTAAAGTTCAAAATTATTATGTAAGTCTATTATCAATTGTCATGATTCGTGAGAACCACGTCTGTAAAGAATTAATAATGCAATGCTCACTTTGAACCGTCTGAAGCAAATAATTGAGGCAGTAGCGCATTCTCCAAGTCATCCGAATAGAAGCCCAATACTGGAGTCTGTGTATCTTCAGAATATTGGCATCTACAAGGTGGCATATTTGGTGTCATTTCATCATCGACAGAATTTGTTGGTACCTGGTTGGGTTCCTGCTTGTTCATTGTTCCAGCGTTCATAGATCCTTGAGAGGGTTCTATAAAGAGCTTGTCGATAAGTGATTGTGTACTGTAGGCACTGGTTGCTCCAATGCCCACAGACACTTGAGAAGGTTTTATGAAGAGCCTATCAACAACCGCGGTAGAAGGTCGGGACTCTGGTTTATCAATATTTGCAAATTCCATGGGTCCTAATTCCAACTGAGAAGTGTGTGATCTGGTTACTGTTCCAACATCCATAGATACTTTAGAGGGTTTTATGAAGAGTCCAGCAACGACTCCGGTAGAAGGTCGGGACTCTGGTTCATCAATGTTAGCCAATGCTATTGGGCCTAGCTCCAATTGTGAAGTATATGATCTAGTTACAGCTCCAATATCCATAGATACTTGAGAGGCTTTTATGAATAGCCCATCAAACACCCCGGTAGAAGGTCGGAGCTCTGGTTCATCAATGTTTGCCAATGCTATGGATCCTAGGCCTAATTGTGAAGTATATGATCTAGTTACAGCTCCAACGTCCATAAATACTTGAGAAGGTTTTATGAAGAGTCCATCAATGACTCCGGTAGAAGGTCGGGACTCTGGTTCATCAATGTTTGCCGATGCTATGGGTCCTTGCTCCAATTGTGAAGTATATGATCTAGTTACAGCTCCAACGTCCATAAATATTTGAGAGGGTTCAATGAAGAGTCCACCAACAACCCCGGTAGAGGGTCGGGACTCTGGTTCATCTATATTTGCCAATGCTATGGGTCCTAGCTCTAATTGTGAAGTATATGATCTGGTTACAACTCCAATGTTCGCAGATACTTGAGAAGGTTTTATGAAAAGACTATTAACAAATCCAGTAGAAGGTCGGAACTCTGGTTCATCAATATTTGCCAACCCTAATGCTGGCTCTGTTGCCGCCGTCAGTTGAACTGATGTTGGTCTTATCACACCATCTCTGACAAAACTAGTAGTCCATTCTCGTGGGTTTATTACTAAATTTGTCATTAGCGGAATACCAGCGTTTGTTTCTAATCTAGACATCAAGTTTAATACTGGTGTTGGATTAACTCCGGGATTTCCAACAAACGTCGTGATCAACTGTTGTCTCATCTCAACATTCTGCCCTTTGGGGCTTACTGGACCAGTTGTTTGCAACCGTTTAAAAATTGGTGTAGGATTTAGCAAATCATCTAGTCCAGTTGTAGTGAACTGAGGTTCTGACGGAACATTAAGTTTTAACGGGTTTAAATTATCAGTACTCTGTATCCGAGCAGCTATTTTTACAATAGGTGTTGAGCTAACACTTTTACAACTAACACCACCGTTAACACAACTCACGAGGCACAACACAACTATAGTATATTTCATATTGGTTAATATTTCAACGATTCAATAATCACAAAAGCACTGAACGTCCGACGGAACTGGAATACTGAACTTGTTTGTTCCACAAGCAGCACTAGGGGTTCATTATTTCTCGTCATTCGCTACGCCGACAATATTATAACTTGGTTACGGTTCCAAAACGTCCACCAATTCGCTTGATGCGTATATGTTTGTGAGAACGAATTGTGTTGAACGTAGCCAATATAAGGCCAGCAGCCTCACCAAGGTAATGGAGCCAAAAACTTGATGTTGGGACATACATAATGATTCATGAATATTATACGTTAATAAGACATTTTTCCTGTGTAACCTCACGCGTGTTGTAGTTTTATTTGTCTATGCATTGCGTATTATACCTACTACACGACTAGACTGTATTCCTATACTACGAATAGATTATTCGTATATTCTAACGGAGCTACTCGTAGGTTGTATATAATAGTTTAACTGTCTGATTTTGTTATATGATACTGGTAAAGTTTAAGTATATAATTAGTTTTGCCTCATATATATATATGTATATAGCTTTAAGTACACAATTCGTTTTGAGTAGCCTTATATATAGCTTTATTATGGATATAGACATATATTTCAATATTTAGGAATTCAAAAGGTACGATAACGTAGTTTTAGACTTTTTTGTTTTCTTTGGGTACGTCCATATATTTAAATATTTTTTTAGCTATTTCAGATTTAAAGCATTTTAGCTTAAGGTGATAAATCAAGGGTGTAAGTAAGTAAGGTTTACAAGTCATGCTGGCTTTTTTACAAACATAGTGTATACAAATCCTTACTTATATTAAAAATACGAAGTCTGTTACGCTGTCACGCCTTAATTATTGAACCCATTTTATAGAAAATTGTTACACAGAAAGACGAAAACTTGAGAAAGAACGTAGTTTACTTTCATCACGAGAAAAGTCTCGAAAGGGTTAAAATTAGGGGTTAAAAGTTTGTATGGAAATTTTTCATCGCTGAAGATGAAACCATGAAGCCTTATAAGAAATAAATTAATATGTGAACTAACCGGTTTTTGAAATTTAATGTGAGATTGAAAACTGTTCCACGCGGACGTAGTCGCAGGAAAAACTAATAACTCTTACAATAATCATATCAATATTTTGTTGAAACGCCTTACGAGACTTAGACGAAGAAACATATATGCATTGTTAACGAGTTCCCCAGCCCGGGGCCAATCTTGAAAGTTGATAACGTCATAGATATCATAAAAATACAATCGCACAAGAGGTTGTATGCAAAATGTCAGGATTGTTAGGTAAGTGCAAGTAGTTCTTATTCGCTTGCAAGATTGGACCCGAATTACATAAGAAACAACTACTGACTAACAAATAATAGTTACATAAAAGATCGGAAAAGATAATGTACCTACACCACATGTACACGAAACTGAATTAAACTCCACAGTCCCACATAGAACGGCAGAGGATTTCTTAGAGTTATTAGAGCCGATACGACAGTCACGGAACCCCTGGCAGATATGACACATTGAATTATTGTATATAAATTAAATGAACGTGCAAAAAATATGTTGTATTAAATATATAATTTATGAAGTATTAAAATATTTCTAAGTAAATTTAATTTTTAAAGTATCGCTGTCACACATCACCGCATGTCATCATTGCTACGCTTGACGTCACGCTATACAAGATATTTTTACTACAAAGGCGCGCCTGTAGATGTTTCAAAAATATAAGACGACCTTCACAGTTGGATATTGAAGTATTAAAATCACTGACGGAAAATGAAACCAAACTGGATTTTTATTTGAGGTGTCAATTAAAATTGGTTCATAAAAACTTATTCATACATTTCGCTTCTTGTTTCCATTTACTGGTGTAATGTTTTATTCTGTTTATTGAAGTTCCGTAGTATCTTCGGAATCCTTCGTTTCGCTACGTCAATCCGTCCGCTTAGCGTCTAGATTGCCGTATTGGATGGATGGATACATATAGAGTAAGTACAAAAAGCCGTAGGAATCGAGATCTCTAAAAGGAAATCTATCACGATAGACCCAGATTTACATTGACTGGCCTAGTAGTTAGTGAACCTGACTACTACGCCGAAGGCCGTGGGTTCGATTCTCACCCAGGACAAACTTTCCTGTGATTAACGGGATTGTTTGTTCTCTGTGAGTGTAAAAAAACTATATAAGTACGTATTTAAAACTTAAATATTTCTCATTTTATTAGTTGTCTGACTACCATAGTACAAGCTTACGCTTAGTTTTAGGGTACAGATGACTGTGTGTGAGTTATCCTGAGATATATTCATTTATAGTGAGTCTCTACAAGTTGACGCATAATTAAAGCAACTACGGAACCCTCCATTGCGCTTGGGCTGGCGCGCTTAGACTTTGCCAATTTTGTTGCTAACAACAGGCCCACTTATTCAAGATATACTATAAATTACTATAAGAGGTATACGTAGTAAGAGTCTGTAACCTTTGGAAATATTTGTATCATGACTTGAATCGCCAGAGGTTAATAAAACCAGACAGCCTATTCGATAAAAGATACTCTAAGAGGCGAGGGTAAAGCCCCTACTTAGACAATATAACTTGATTACAAAATACATATACTTAATATGCATTTATATGCAACTTTGCTCGTGACCTCTCATTATCTGGCAACGAAGGACGGTTTTAAACATGTTGATATATTATAAGGACATTTTAACCTTGTTCTAAAATTTAAATGGCATAAAATTATGTAGGTATCACCTAATTAACATTGTTATTGATTTACTATTAATTAGTGACATAATGTATTCCATGGACACAAGAATTAAGGCATTTCTAATTTTTCAGTTTCGTAGATAAATACTCTTTCAATAAATAAAATTATACTTTGAAGATTGTTGAAAAATTTTATTAACAGACATAAACATGAGTTATTTTTTGTAGGTTGGTCTGCACATTTGTGAACTGTTATCTGATGGCCAAATATTGAAATTATTGTTACGACAAATGTGTCTTACTCTGTTATAAATATTCTTAATAATTTTCCCAAATATCTCCTAGGCTTACCTACATAAATTCAATAAAACAGGAATAGCCGACAAGGCGCTTGTAACTTCTTTGACGACTTAAGATATAGAATTAGGGATGTTGAAAGCAAATGGATGGCGATAGCTACCATTATGTCAGTCCACATATAACAGGCCGTAAAAAGTGCGTGATAAAAACGTCCTGATAAAAGATTCATATCACGTTAAGAACCACGTATTTACCAAACATAAAACAATGGTCGATATATAGTTCTTTGGTATCACATCAGGTCATTTACAATCTGGACGTACAAATGGGAAATCAGGTGAGTCATTGGCTTGTCCACAATCATAAACAACTTCACGATGACGAAGGCTGACATAGGCTATGTCGATATCATGAAAATGAACAACTCTTTGTGCATTCATGTCACACGGCAACATGCTAAACAAGATTTATTGATGATTATAGAGTTGGAAATATTATGAGACTAGTAAGTTCTCGCTGTGCTTTACTAGAGCGTCGAACGGTAGACAGGTATATTTAAATTAAAACATCTATAAGTAACCATTAAAAAGATTCTAACGTAAATAAAAAAAAAACGTTACCTTCTCCATGTTTTGCATGGGACGGAAAGCCGTCTCAGTTTGTTATTGTCAGATGGTAACGTTTGGTTAATTTGGGGCAGTCCCTATCTTGGAAGGGTGAAGAATTGGAGCGGCGTGGTGGAACATGTTACTGAATAATAAAAACTAAAAGCTTCCTCTATTTTGAAGAGAAACCAGTGCTCAGTAGGTCATTCATGATTGAATCTTTCAATTTAATTGGCGAATAAATCAATTCCGCATTAAAAGCAGTTAAAACACTATAGCCTTGTGGTATGTGTCCATTAGGCAATGGACTACTGAATGTTCTTACACTGTGGTATATCTGTGGTTTGCTCGAGGATTCAGCTATGTATTTAATTTGCTCTATGTTTATTTCTTGTAGAATCCAATTACATTATTGCATTGTATTTTTTCAATCGAATGCAATCGTTTCTTCCCAGAAGTTAGTGTGAACCTTCATATGAATAGACTGTGAGGATTAATTTTATTTCCTTTAAATTGCAGTTCTTAGTAGAAATGTATAAATCTATCAAGAATAAGTAGTTTTTATAGTATTTTTTATTAATTACAGTAGGTAGTTCTGACTGCATTAGTAGATAAGCATTTAATTCGTTCCTTTATACTAATATTATAAAGAGGAAAGATTTGTTTGTTTCTTTGGAGAATAGGTTCTGAAACCACTTAGCCGATTTTAAAAATTCTTTTACCACTAGAATTCGACATTATCCTTGATGAACATATATAAATATAAATTTCAAAAATTTTACAATGAAATCCGTATGAAAACTTCCATAATATGAGCCAATGTGAGAAAAAAAATAATTTTATCGTGTGCGCTGCGGAAATGATTGACAATAGAATTAAGTGATGTGCTACAGTTTTATAGAGGACATCGATATGTACAAATAAATCCTCGATACCACATGTATAACAGTTAAAGTTATGTCAGAACTGGCTCTTCCGAAGCGGGGGCAGTTTCTAGTTTCCTAAGAGCTTATAAGAAATTCTTTAGAAACAAAAGTGGCAAGAAACATTTATTGATACACATTTCAAGTTATTGCTATAAATTATTGTCACGTCCTGGCTGACTTGTCATTAAAATAATCATCCAATTCACAATACCTAATCCACCTATTATCATAAGCGGGACTTTGAACCTAAAATGTTCTTCTTATTGTGCCTCTTCACTACTCAAGGTCGGTTCCTTGAACTGAATTTGAGGGGAGTAAGGAGAGATCGGTATTAAACATCTTATCCAGCCCAACTGCCAACTTCACCTGCTCGTGGTGGTCCCTGCTAGACAACGGACTACCAAATAGCGCCCGAGCAATAGCGGTATAACCATAACCCCTGACCAAGACACTGAGCAGAAGAGGCTTCAGCAGCCTTGAGCACATAATTCCCTCTTAAAGGTCTGGTGCGGAAGGCAACGGGAAACCACTGCACTTTATTTTCCCTAGCAGTTAGTTTTATGGAAAAATCCACTAAAGCCATGGTTCCGATTTCCCGGCGTCCGTTTAATAGGACGGGTGCGAAGAATTAAAAATGTATTCTTAGCAAATCTTCTAAGAGTGTAACTGACCCAGCTAATGTTGTTTTGCCAAAATACTGTAAAGCTGGCTGGAAGGAGGGCCAGCATTTTTGGTTATTGTCATTTTTTAGTCAAAACTGAAAAAGTGCAATTACATCAAAAAGAAAATCTGAATAGACTATAAAAACGATCAAGCTGTATCGGAGGAGTTCGACCACAAATACTGTGTTAAGAGATTTTTAGGTCAGAATCAAAAATACAAATTCTTGTCTGCAAGACAAGTAAATAATCAGATAGCTAACATAAAAGACCAATACAATATTTTTTTACTTTGAAGTGAACAAAACGGGTATCATCTACCTACTCAATTGGATAATGTTATTTTAAGCTCAAGACGAGGTTACAAGACCGGTTTGGACGGAACGAGCTAACTTTAACTAAAAAACTAGACAAACTATACATGTCTACCAATAAGTACCGTGCAGGTCGGGCAGAGCATGAGGTTATATAAAATTATGAACTTGACCTGGCAATCTTTCAGAACCGTTATTGAGTAATTACTTAGGGGTCAGGAAACTTTGAAATTTGAAACGCACGTACTACTAATCTCTCAGCTTCTTACTGATTATAACTTTACTATGCAAAACTACAAAATACTAGGTATAAGTAAGGTTGGCATATGGTCGGTGTATAATGTACAATATTAGGTACCTACTAGGTTTATCCTGCGACTGCGTCCGCATAGTAAACTCTCTCCCCACAGTCAACGACATATTTAGTTCATGAATACAAAGTGGTATGCTAATATCTTCAACTAGCTTCCGCCCGCGCTAGTAGTTCCTGAGATTAGCGTGTTCAAGCAAACAAACAAACTCTTAAGCTTTATAATTTTAAAATAGATAATGAAGATCTTTCATGAGTAGTTTCATGCTCTTCTAATATTTTTTCCTTAAGTTTAATTTACCTCTGTACAAAATGTTATCAAAATTCGTTCAGTAGTTTAGGAGTGTAAGGTAACAGAGTTACTTTTGCAATTTAATATTATCTAGTATCCGCCCGCGGCTTCGTTCCCGTGGTATGTTGACAATTTTTTGAACTGACGAACTATAAACAGTAGTCTATGTGTTATTCCAGATCATAATCTTCTTTGTGCTAAATTTAATTGAGATCCATTCAATAGTTTCTCGGTGACGGAGTATCAAATATCCATCCATTCATTTTTTCATAATTTCCATAATATTAGCAAAGATTATGTTGTGCAATATTACTGTGTTGCGAACTAACTATACCTATGAAGTAACATTTGTTTGTGGCGCCTGTTGAAATAACGTCATCATTTTTTTTATCTATTAAAGGAAAAATCTAAAATTCAAATTAGACAGTTATTTAATCATAGGAACCAAGGACTCTCTTAATGATTTATTAAACCTTGTTTCCACGAAAATGAAACCAGGTAATGTTTTGACTAACAAATGACATGAGGTTTTACGTCTAAAGAAGAATTGCCCATAGTACAATGTGAGATAAAATAAAGCCTACGATATTTAACCCTGCGACACCAGAATAAAGTAAATTTTGTAGCGTTTGTTGGTTTCAAATAGTTTTAAAATTAGTTAAATAGTAGGTTGAAAAAATACTTGGGTACATGTGTTTGCCTATTTAGACCATTTTTCTATTCCGTACAAAACTTGTAAACAAATCAATAGATGACAATGACACAGTTTTCTTACAAATTCGTCACTTCACTTATTTAACACACTGAATTGGAACAATTTTTCAATGTCACAATACGCGAACTTTGTAAAAGTAACGAAAAATATGTAAAAATTAACTTTAGCATTATTTTTATACATAGAGTTTGTTTAAAGTTTTGTTCGGAAGAGTAAAACGGATTATACGATCACAAGAATTTGGGTCTGAGACTAAGACGTCAGCTTAGCCTCCTCCTTGACATTTTAAATGTTTGGCCTTGTGTATTTTTGACCTTTGACATAATTTGTATAATTTTTTACTTTTTTTACATAAATTTAACATAAAATTCTAAATTTGTATGAATATCTGACTATCGATTGTGTCAATTGACACATGTTTAATAAATGTGATCGTCTAATCCACTTTCAGTAATATATCGATCTGTCTGGATAGATTTAAAATAATAAAATTCTGATTTACTAATTATTTATTTATTTATTTAAATTTATGTCACCTCTCACCAAAAAGCAACAAAGGGTATAACTTAATGCCTTATGGCATTGTCCACCAGTCAACCCTTGGTGGATATGGAAAAAAG
>DWJZ01008025.1:0-11651 GCA_018249125.1 Asbolis capucinus
TTCCTGTGCACACTGCGGGGACGACCTTCGGATGTATCATATTGTGCAATCGAGGGTGGTATCCACCTTGTGTCCCACATCACAATACAGTAAGGTGTCTCGAAGAGGCCTCTACGTGTTGGATCTGTATCCCCACGCACGCCTTCCAAATGACCGAGTCCACTACCATCTAGAACCCGTGAACGTTGTTGACGAGATACATAATAAATAAGTAAAATAAGGTTCCCCTGGAATGATGTGCACATTTATATGTTAAATGGATTAAAATGAAACTTGGCACAGAAATCGATTATAGTTTAAAATGACCCATAAGTCACTTATTATCGACAATTGAAGGCGAAGCCGCATGCAGAAACTAGTTCATAGTAAGAATTGTAGTGGAATTATAACTTTTTTTGTATTACTGCACACATTTCATTAACGCTCGCAAAATGGACTGGTCTATTTAAAACTTCATGAGCTATTAATGAGTAATGATTTCTCCACATAACTGAGGAGGCTTGGATCTATTACGCTGCTCCATTACGGATTGGTGAAGAAGTTACGGAAAAAGTATTAGGTACAAAAATGGTTTCCATTGAATGCGTAACTCTAACGTGGGCGTGTCTGTCGCGTACTAAGTAGGCTACGTTGAACTAAGAATATTAGCTACTGTACACATTCTTAGTAATATAGGTCTACAAGCTGCTTGAATATAAGAGTTCGGTTTCAGTTCATGTCAACCATCAGCTATATAACCTACTACCCCGAATAGGTCTACTGTTTCTGCCAAAATATTAGACTAATCGACCTTATGTTGAACGCCGCGTGTTATCTATGGTTGTGATTTATAATGTAGGTAAATTTTCAATCGTCTGCCTTACCGCGCATTGATTGGTACTTTTTGTGGTGGAGTCATTCTGATCAATATATCTAATCCTGTTCGAGGTCTCAATATTCTATACTAGTTTTCATAAGGGATCATATCCTGGCCTGGCGGTTTGATTAAATTTTATGCGACCGAAAAAGTTAAGTGACTGCGAGTGCGGTCAGTAGGAGGATGGGTGACCGCTAGTAGTAAAAATGTTTGGTCGCTTCCGTGCTTTGGAGGGCACGTTAAGCTGACGGAGCTGTAGTTTATCGTTACATAGTAATCGGTAGACAAAAAAATCATTAATTTTCAAAAATAATTGTAAATTATGAAAAAATTAATAACTTTCGTAACCTATATTAAATGACAATATTAAATGAATGTAATGGCTTTTTTCCTAATTTTTAATATCAGCAGAACTGAAATTGCATATTTTTTAATGACACGTGCAATGAACATATTTGACAAGTGTTTCAATATCTGTGAAAGAATCTCAAAGCCGATCAAAACTCAAACTGAGTGGTGAAGTGAATGACGAAAGTGCGTATTAAAGTGCGTGACTTTTTAAGGCAACGGAACTATAGGAAATATGAAAATGCTTCGACAGAAATAGTTTTCCTTCAGTTGTGATGAGATTTTACTAAATAATCTTCATAATTTTCATTCATAAATCATTCATAAAGCTGTGCCCGCGTGGAATTTAGAAAAAAAAACCTTAATTTTATGATCCTAAACTAAAAGTATAGTACGTTACTCCTTATTACATCAGCTATCTGCCAGAGAAAGTTCCGTCAAAATCGGTCGAGCCATTGCAGAGATTACCAACAGATAAACTGACAGACAGACAAAAATTGCAGCGGTTATTTTAATTGTACAAATAGATATTCCAATTTTATTCATTTATGTAGATATTAAAGATTTACATATTTATCGAATTAAAGATCTTACATAAAAAAAAAACATTTAAAAATTTCAAATATACTCGTAAATTTAAAATATGTTGGCTTTTCTTAGAAAAAAAAGCATTTTAAACTAACAAAAATAAGTCATTGGTTTAAAACCTTTTTTGATTGCGTGTTTTTTGTATTCTATAAAGATTGCCAATCTAATCCTATAATCGATCTACTAATAAATTCTTGTTCGTTTAAATTAATTCATATCACTTCGACATACCAAATGAGAATGGTTTTTAACAATGTTCGTTCGGTGAGGAAATAAAACAAATTGTTACATTTCAGTATCTGTGTATCTTGTGAGAACTGTGTTTTGCAAGTGTCTAACTAGGTAAGTGAGAGGCTGTGATAAAATGAAGTGTGTACGAGGAATCTGCTGATTTCCGGGGCGGACCTTTTGGCATGCTTGCTCAGAACGGTTGTATGTGGAAAGATTGATAACAATATACAATATTGACTGATTGACCTGTTTGTCTATACTCATATTATATCAAACCGTTGCCTAGCAACCTGTGACAAACAGGAGAACTAAACTTTTTGTTGTTTTATAAGTTGTTAACTCTTTTGTACCATTACAGGCCAGGACAGGCCGGTTGGTCTAGTGGTTAGTGTTCCTGACTACGACACCGAAGGTCGTGGGTTCGATTCCTACTCAAGTTAAACTTTTCTGTGATGAGCAGGAATGTTTGTTTTGTATGTCTGGGTGTGTAATAGAAATATGTATTTATGTATGTATTTAAAAGTATATATGTATGTTTATCAGTTGTCAGATCACCATTGTACAAGCTTACGCTTAGTTTGGGGTCAGATGGCCGTGTGTGAGTTGTCCAAAGATATTTATTTTATTTATTTTACTACATTTTTAAAACCGCTTTCTTGTAAATCATGCTCTTTGTTCGATGTCTGATGCATAAATTATAATAAAACGTAAAATCAATAAATTATAAAAGTATAAAACAAAATACTTTAATAGGTTGAAAGGTTGTTAACTCCTTCATGAAATTAAGGATGTCAGAGTATGAATTTGTGAATGATGTTGCGTTGTAATTTTTTTGTGACTATATTTATTTGTACTTCTTTGATCAATACTTAGTTTAATAACTCATTTTCAAAAATATAATGATTACTTTAGTGGAAAAAACCTCATTTATGTAAGTTGTTGAAAACCCTACAAAAAGAGTTTTTATGGTTTGTTTACATTATTTCTGCAACGAAGTTACACCGAGTACATATAGTTAGTAATGACTACTGGCCGGTCGGATACGATGCGCATCCAGAACAAACTTTTCATATATTTATAGAATATACATACATATATGTATGTATATATCGTGTGGTGTTTGTATAGTATGTACCACCAGCGACATAAGATATCCTGGTGGCGATATATGAGCGTGTAAATCGTTAATATCGATCAGACAACTGATAAATATTTATATATACCTAAATAAAAATAGTACACACATTCAAACAAATATTTGCAATATTTGATGTCAAACAAGAACCTAACAGAAATATTATTAAGATGTCATAAAATAATTATGATTTATTATATTCAAGTATGTAATTTATTTGTGCAGTTCACGTAAGCGAATCGGCTAATAACTCAATAGCTACTCTAATCTTTAGCTTAACAACTAGAACTCAATAGTTAGCTGTAACTGCTATTGGCTTAGCTACAAAATTTAACATTTACTACTTTATACACTGCGCGTTCAATTAGTTTCAAACGAACATGTACAAAATGGTTTAATGTTTACGGAGTTAATGTTGTACAACGACTTATTTATTGCAAGATTTTGTTATTCTTCTCTTTGTAGATCTGCCTTAGAAGGAGTTGTTTAAGTATATTTTGAAGTATAATTATATATCCATACTTATAATAAAACTGTAACGGGGCCTTTTCTGTACGTTAAGTATTTTTTGGAAAATTTGATGCATGGAGCCTTTGTTATGGATATAAAGACCAAAACTTTTTTATTTCATTTATTGTCTGCCTATCTGTCTGTCTGTTCGAGATTCACGCAAAAACCACTGGACAGATTTAGATGAAACTTAGCATAATCGAAGTTTAGAACCCGAGAATTAGAATTGCAACATGTATGTATGTATGTGGTACGTGGGAACTAAGCTATTTCCAGGAATAAAACATATCCTATATCCATTCTCGGGTTTTCAACTACGACTATGCCAAGTTTCATCTAAATCTGTCCAGTGGTTTTTGCGTGAAACTCCAACAGACAGACAATAAATTCAAAAAAAAAATGTTTTGGACTCTATATCGATAACAAAGGGAGGCTGTATAAAAATTTTCAAAAAATACTCAATGTACATAATTGGCCCCATTACAGTTTTATATTTAGTATAGATATGAATAAGAAACATTATAAACGGACCCTGTATGAAAAGAAGTTTTCCCGATTTGATTTCCGGCAAGCATATAAACGATACATGAATTTTTGTTCTCGGGCGACTCGTTGTAATGTAGTATAAGACAACTTATAAACCCGTTTACCTCAAATAACAAAGATTTGTATCTTTTAACAGCTTACGAAAGTGATATAAATGTATTTTATGTGACTTTTTTATGCCTAAAAAAAAGTATGCTCTTTAATAGAAACATGACAGATAAAAGCGCGGGATACTACTAGGCGCAAAGTATGCCTCGCATCGACCTTCTAGCAAATCGAAGCCATGAAAATATTAATGTGATGACTAACAGTCGTCTAGAGAGTGTATAAAGGTTACATTCTTGACGCTTCCATGTGTGATGTTATGTATTGTTTCATGAGAAAGGTCACCTTTTGCGATTCGTATCCACTGGCTGTTTGCGTGTTAAATTTAGGCTAAGTATTAGTGTAAGTAGGCAACATTAGAGGTGAGGTCAAAACGCAATCGAAATCCACACTAATAATAAAGAGAAAAGATTTGTATTTTGTATGTTTGTAACAGATAAACTCAAAAAGTACTGATCCGATATCAAAAATTCTTTAACCATTAGAATGCTACATTATCACTGAGTGACATAGGCTATATAAATATCTAGAAAAAAATAGGAATCCTTACTAAAATATCAATTATCTAACCCAAGGAGTAAAAAAGTACTGTAAAATGTCTTTGACAGCATACGCTGCAGAAACAGTTGATGATAAACCAGAAAAAAAAATCTATAAAATACAAAATGTCCATCCGTGTGAAGCCGGGGTGAGTCAGTGATAAACAGGTTCTTTTCAAACCGTGCAGAGTTTTTATGTGATAAGCAGGCTAACAAGCAGACGTGTCACCTGATGGTAAATGATCACCGCCGTCTATGGACATTAACAATGTCTTGGGGTGTTAGTAGTTAGAAGGAAGTAATAGACTCGCACATACGGCGAAGAGAAAGGAATAAGGAAAGCAATCTGAATCAATTATGAAGACAGCGCGAAAAAACCTTCCATGCAGATCTTTTTATAACAAAACTTACACTAGACAATACACATTTATCTGTATAATAAAAATGTATTGCTGTTCGTAAGTCTCGCTAAAACTTTAGAACGGCTGGAGCGATTCGGCTAATTTTGGTCTTGAATTATTTGTGGAAGTCCAGGGAAAGTTTAAAAAACATGATAAAAATGCTAGGAATTTAATAAAAACAACAGTTTTCCTGAGAAATAGGGATGGTCGATTATCATTGACTTTCGTTGGTCGATAGAACATCGATGTTTTAAAATTGTTGACTTGAAAACGTTTAGCTTTTTTATTTATCAATTGAGGCAGTACAAAGTTTGCCGGGTCAGCTAGTTTTACAATAAAATTTGAGAGGAACTGCCTGCGGATTTGTGCGGAATATGACCACTATTTGTAACATTAAAAGCAAGGAAACATCAATAATTGTAATGCATCACTGATCTGACTTGAGTTCGCTGTCAAAATTCAAGAGGTATAGGCCATAGTCCACCACGCTGGCCAAAGCATGTTGATAGATTTGATACACACTCGTGAACTTCATACAAAACTCTCAGGTTTGTACGTATAAAAATTGTCGTAAATCAAAGTTTTACCGAACTTTGCTGATCTTCAGTGTAGCTTCACGCACTTGGCGTTTACTACCACGATATAGAAGTTTGTTATTGTAACATAATTCAAATTTTATATGTCAAGTTCGTTACTCTATTAACCTCCGCATGTCGATACTACAACAAAGATTTTAGGTCAGTGGTGCTCAACCTGCTGCAATCTACTATGTTGGAAAAATCGAGCCACACTGTATAATATTTAAAATTTTTGATTTGTAACATCTTAGCTCTCGCTTTCCAGAAAGCAATTGAAATGCTTATTTAATTGAATCAATTATTTTTTATTCCTTTTCTTATGTTCTTTCTTTAGTTATAACACCAAAAAACACTTGTAAAAGTAATGTTAGTCCTCAAGAACTATGAGTAAACTGCTTCACTATTTGTCAGGTGTCAGCAGATCCCTGTCAGCAGACGTCATAAATAAATAAGTTGAAAAAAGTACTTTAAGGTTTGAGAACCAGTGTATCACAAAGGGTACGCTGTGAAGGGCTCAAGGCCACAGTCCGGTCCCATCTAATGTCGTCTACTCGTCCTACAATATCCGGGAAATCGAATATTAACAAGAAAATTATTCACGCTTCATTTGCACCGAGCTGGTAATTTACATGTTCTAAAGACACTAGAAACTACATCGTTTTGCTTCAGAAGAACTAGTTACCAGAAAAAGTAGTTATTGAGACATAACTGTAACAGTTAGACATATGGTGTTGCGGAGTTATTTGTAGATACTGATGTCCTCTATAAAACTATAGTACATCACTTTGCTCTATTGTCAATAGTTTCTGCAGCGTAGAGCGAATTCGATTTTTATTGGTATTTTTTACACGTTTAGATTATAAAAGTTTTTACACAGACCCCTAAAGTTTATGAAAGTATTCTATAGCCTGTATTCATCAGGAACAATATGGGATTCTAATGGTAAAAAAACGTTTTGAAATCTGCCCTGTAGTTAAGCCGAATCCATAGCCATATTGACCTGAAACGAACAAACAATCAGATCTTTCCTCTTTATATTATTTGTATAGAAGAGCATATAACCCAGTTATTTATATCCATCGTAAATGATCGGCCGAGTTAAGCAACAATGGATGAGGATGAAAAGTGGATGGCCGCTATTGATTGAAATTTTATGAACTGTACGACACGTGCTATCGGATTGTTATCAAATAATCATTATTGGTCTTTCAAGGGTTAAAAAATTATGACTTAAGTAGCCAGTTATTCAGGTACTTATTCCTTCAATGAATAGCTTGTTGTGGACTCTGTAGGCCTCCTCAGTCATAACTGTGTGTGTTTCTAATGTCCACAGGCGTCGGTGATCTTTTACCTGTGACCTGCGTAATCGTTTGCCCGCTTATAACATTAAAAGCAAAAAAAACCTGATTAAACTGAAAGCATCGTTTCTTTATAGATATATTTGTTTGCATAACGTGTATTGTATGTTATTAATTAGTTGCGAGTAAAATAAATGTTAGCTATTAATTTAACAATGGTCGTCTATTGGTTTTGTTCAGAACATGGTGAAAGTTAGCGGATTGGTGAGATAAGCGGATAACGCCTGAAGGAACATGTATTCTTTACAAGGTATCAATTATTTGCTATTACAAAACAAAAGTTGATTAAATATTTCATAATCTGTATTGTTTGTTTTATTCTCGGTGAAGCAGAGCACGGCTCTTTTCTCAAACGGTGAATACCTAGGGCATACTTCGCCATGATGCTCCAATTGGTGAGGTGTGGATTGTAATCTTGGTATAGGTACTTGATGGCCAATACTGAGCACGGGTGTCTTCTCATACTGAGAGGACCTAGATACTCCAACACGGTGCGTCAATACAGATTGGAGGGGTTAGAGGCCAACCTGTGTCGGAAGTTTTTATGGCACTCGACGGCCTCCGACTTGGCTCAACGATTGCTATCTAACGACAACAACAGGGACCGACGACTTTACATGTCCTACGAAACACGGAAGGTTTCATGAAATTTTTTTTTTGCCACTAGCTTTACTTTTCCTCCTACCGACCGCGCTCGATGTTGCTTAACTTTTTCGATCGGTTCAATCGAAACAAGCCGTCGGACTATGAACGCTTCGATTAGTATTCCTACTCTAAACTAATGTGTTACTGACTATTGTGTTAAGATGAATTTCTTCTTATGAGTAGACTTGTTAATCAATTTATTTATTAATATAATGTTTAATTGCATAAATTGTAGTGATAGGCCAGTCGTGGGTTCGATTCCCACCCATGTCAAACCTTTCAGTGATGAGCAGGAAAGTTTGTTCTGTGTGTCTGGGTATATTATCTATATAAGTATATAGTTTAAAGTATTTATGTTTGTTTATCACCATAGTACAAGCTAACGCTTAGTTTGGGGTCAGTTGGCCGTACGTGAATTGATATTTATTTATTTATACATTTCGCTTCCACATCTTAGTCACTGGAATTTTTTATGCTTTGGAATCAGAACCTGCGAAAGAATGACTTCACAGTGCACCTGGCCGTAAGAATATTTTATTAGGCATACCAAAAACGAAGCGCAGGTGTAACTAACTGCATAAAAAGATAATGTAATTAGCTGACTAATTCTGAATGGGTGTTGGAATTCAATTAGGCCTTTGATACATCCTCCTAGGATAATAGACAAGTGCCTGACTGCTGGAGAACGTCGAGTAGCGATTTCTGGATAGCTGTGCATACTACCACATGAACAGTACATACCACGTGAACTGTTATATAATGTAACTTCACTTACCTGCTGCTAAGCATGGGTTCCTCATCATGAAGAGAGAAAGAGAGAAGGAGAGAATATGACGTATAGCTTGGGAGACGAAACTGTACACCCGTTGCACTGCTTAATACATTGTGATTGTATAAAATGATGTGGAATGGATGGAGTATATTGCGAACAAGTAATGAGACGTTTTAGAAATATAAGATTGGTAGAATTTTGGTATTCATTTAGCGCATTCACCATCATAGTATAGTACTTAGTGTTAATGTAGTATATTAGAATTAGTTTAAGATAATACATACATATATTATTCTGTTTCAAATAATTTAACTAAACATGTCACATGACAAATGGTTGGGAATATTAATATTATATCGGTATGGAAATGTACAGTGGACTGTATTTTATAAAGGGAGTTCGAAAGTTCCTTTCTAGGCAATTAAGACTAACTACTACAAAATGTATATATTAAAAGGGAATCCACCGACCTTAATCCCATTGCGTGGCGTCTTCTAATGGGGCAGCGCCACATTCTTAATATTCTTTTCATGTTAACACATCTTGTCTCCAACTTCACTTCCACAAATACATCCCGCTAACAGAACCAAATTACCAAAGAAATATATGGCAGAACGACCGAAAAACTGTTTATACTATACTCGAACGAAATGATAGGTAGTTTGACTTCAACCAATTAAACGGCCCGACGGCGTTCGGACGCGAATTACGAAAATAAAAGAGGGTAGATCCAAAGTAAAGCATAACATTTATAAATCGAACATGTATTGGCAGAACTAAAATAATGTACATATTTAATAATACCAAGTTTCAATAAATTTTCTGTGCTCCCTGCAAAACGAAATGTTTTGGTGATTTTGATATTGGATACAACTTTAACAGCTTACTGGACCGTGATTTCTTACTTTGAACTATATGAGTTCAAAGAACATAACCTCCAAAAAGCTTATAGTCTTTCAGTTATCTGTGTAGATAGCGTTAGTTCTTTTAAAACTAAATAGGTAGATGATTTATTATAAAATGTATATAAATGTTTATTATCAGCATCAATAGTAAAACAAATATTTTCTTTTTAGTCAAATTCAAATATTCGCCCGATTAAGTAAGTCAATAGACTAATTAGGTAAACTTCACTTGACCATAGAAGGCAGGACGTGTATTTTAGTTTAATTTGAGAATCGGAGAATTTGTTACTGTGTCATAATAGTAGTCATGCTATCCGCTGAAGTACACCAAACTAAAATAATGTAGGACATATGACATTTTAGTTTGCGAAACAAAAAATATTTTTGTTTTTATAAAATTTGACATGTAAAAGTATTTATTACCCTTAACTATCACTCTATCAACCCCGAAATGTATGTAATTTGGGTAAAACGTTTGAGCCTGTTAACATTTGCCAATCTTTCATCGCCTGATTTACAACACACGACTTAAACAAAAGATAAGTAGGCACTGTGCACTGGGGCTCGGAGCGTAATCCCTGTCCTTGTTAATAATAGCTTTATTCCAATTGGCTCTCGCAGCTACGATCCTCGAGTTATGCTAATGACATAATACGTAGGGTGACAACACGTGTTTTAAACTGAACTGTCTCGGCTTTCGGCCTCCTGTTCCATTATCCCAGAAGAATCCGGGACGTAAATTTGTCTTGTTTTCCGGGCCATCTTGTCGGAAATCGCCAAAAATTTTAAATAACGGGATACGACGTGACGCGACTAAAACACAATTATAGTAAATTTAATCTATATATTTCACCATAAAAATTTGAGAAGATTTTTATCATATTTTATGGAGTTTTGTTTAGCTTTTACCAATTTTTTGAAATTTTGTTTGTGTTTGTGTAAAATACATCTGGAATTTGCATTGAGTATAAATTTAAAAACGCGTCTTGTTTATTCTTTTAGAGCTCCAACAGACTTTAGAATTTATAATAATTATATTGTACGAAATTGATAGCCTAGTGATTAAGAATTAGGCCTCCTGCTCGGGGAGTCGATTCCCAGGGCGCGCACTTCTGACTTTTCAGAATTATGTGCGTTTTCAGCATTTAAATGGCAAACGGTGAAGGAAAACATTGTGAGGAAACCTGCATGCCGGGGAGTTTGCAAAACTCAAAGGTGTGTGAAGTCTGCCAATCCGTACTTGGCCTGCGTTGACTATGACCTTAACCTTCTCATTCAGAGAAGAGACCCGTGCTCGATAGTGGGCTGTGATGGGTTGAGATGTTGATGATGATATTATATGGAAATACGGATGTCCCAGTTTGAGTTATAAAAATAATGGTCATTTTAATAACACGCTACATAGCTGTATGTTTTGTTGCAATTTAAAAGGACGATTTGCTATTTGAATAAAATTAATACGTAATTATTGTTAACAAAAACGAAATTTAGATATCTTGTTATTAGTTCAATGTTTTACAAGGTTTAAACAGCCTTGTAGACCAGATGGTTGTAATCCTCTCTGCAAAGCGAGATGGGTTATATTCTCTGCCGAGACAGGTATTAATGTGACAGATGAGTGTTTATTCTCGGGTTGCCATTGAAGATGTGCATTTGTGTAGTTCATGTTAAATTGACAAAATACGTCGGGGTACGCTTCGTATTATAATGTTTGAATAATTCAATTATAATACAATATTTGTCCAAAATGCCTTCTTGCTTAACCCACCAAACGATACGTCGTGCTCCAGCTGGGGCCTTGTCAACTTCCTCTTTTTCTCCCCGTCCTGATGCGGTATGTTATTGGTGTGGCAGTTAGTTGGTGCTGTTATTAATTCCGGCCGTCTGCTTGTTACCACTTACCAGAAAAAAGTATTTATTGTGTCATAACTGTAACAGTTAGACATATTACGGACCCCTAATATTTTTTAAAATAGTTTATAGTTCGTGAGGTATAATGTAGGATTCTAATGATAAAAGAATATTTCAAATTGGCCCAGTAGTTTCGGAGCCTATTTATTGACAGGCCGGTTGGTCTAGTGGTTAGTGAACCTGACTACTACACCGGAGGTGGGTTCGATTCCCACCCAGGTCA
>DWJZ01008026.1:0-11651 GCA_018249125.1 Asbolis capucinus
AATTAAATCATGAATTACATTGAAAACTGGAAATTAGGTATATTAGTAGTGGAAAGATAGAATTGAAGTTTCATTTTTGAAAAAGTCCGATTTCATGTTAATTTTGGAAAATATTGAACATGTAGGTAGTAGTGCTATGTTTTGACAAGCTCCTATTTGACTTGCAGTATATGTTTGTATATTCGTTTGTTGGTTTTTTTGGGTTAAATTTTGCAAACTGAATAAGACTCACTTTCTCTTACACTGCAGAGTTGAAATTTTGCATGAACCTTCCGTCGTGATAACAATGCATTTTTATGATAATCGTCACCTAATACTACGTGCAGGATTGGCTTCAGCCAAGGGAACTCCTCAGCGGTTAGCAATACAGTTGTGAAATTATGTGTATTTCTTAGTATTGGGGATCTATAATTCATTAATCTTGTGTTTTTAAGTATAATACTTTAATAAAAGTTACTTATATAGTAAGTAGACAAGCTGTATACATACATAGATATGGAGTACTAAGGAGCGAATAAAGTATCCGTTAACGTTCTGAATGTAGCAGTAAGATTTAATATTTATACAAAATTTTAATGCAATTCCTTGGCTTATAAACTCTAACCTAAAATAGAGTAAGAATATAATTTTATCTGTCTAGTGCAAATCCATTCCATAAGCGCCTAATAAAAGTGATAGCAATGTTCACTTTGAATCAACTGCCGTGTTATTTGCGGTAGGTCAATGTTATTATTCCTATGTTGTGTTCTAGAATTAGATATTTATTTAAGAACTATAAGAATACTTTCCATATATAATATCTTATTCCAGATTATAATCTATCCGTGTACTAAATGTCATTCAGTTCCGTTCAGTAGTTTTTGCGTTAAGGAGCAACAAACATTCCTCCGTCGTTACAGACTATTGCATTATTATTGGTTGGATACAGAAGGCCAATTATAACTTGCCAATGTCAAGAGTTATACATGCAAAATAAATTAGTATAAAGTATTCTACAATTTTCAATAAAGAATCCTCTTTACTATTCTCTGTCACAGCATTTAAAATATCCTAACTTGTCCTTCATCCATTATATTATGGTTCAACCTCCGAACCATTAACAAAACATAAAATGTAAAATAAATGATTTAAATCCTACTTCTTGCTAATTGAGTGACAACCGTTACTGCGACATAACTAAATTTAAATTAAATGAAATAACCATTTAGTCCATACCTTCTATGGCTGATGTTCTCAATAATGTGCACTCCAATTAGATATCACACAATTCACTTGTTGTCATGCTCACATTCCTCGATTTTTCCTGTTATTTGTTGTAAATGATTTTATTTTTATCTTGTATAGACCTCTCTGCAACCGATATTAGGTATACACTGACGACGCGAGCGCAGTATTCTGCCTTATAGCACTACAGATTATACAGATAGATAGGTACAAGCATTTATCCACTGGCAGCTATGCTATCGCAGAGATGTATGGAGAACGCTGTTACAAAAACTCGGATATCTTAATCAATAAACGCGAAAATTTGTGATGGATGGATGGATATTCGTTATTCTTAAAAACGACTGTGCCTTCAGTATTGCCTTTTCTGTTATTGTTCACGTCAAACGCTAGTTCAAATATGGGAATGACGTTTGGTGTAGAAAAATATGGCGTCTGTTTTTCCGTAATAAAAGCAGCAGAATGGCATAATAGAAAAGATATTTGTCTAGGGGCGCTGATCGGATAAACGGAAATTTTATCAAAACACTAGTTAGAAACAATATCCGTATCCGTGATCGTATCTGATTTCTAATATTTTCGTTTGGTCTCTTTTCTGTCTATAATAATTCGTCTATGTGTATGAGATGCATTGCATGCTACTGCACTAGCTTCATGCATCTCGTATTTAATATTATTTATATTGCTGCTTAATTGCGATGTTATAACTACCCTAAATTACCCTAAATTAGTGAGTGTTTAGTAGGTAAAAAAAGAATATAAATTGTAATCCATAATTGGCTGTATGTTGTCTTTTCCATATGACACGTAATTATTACTACTTAAGAGCTGTGGATTTTGAAAAATAAATAAATAACAGGTTAGTAACTGGATTTTAAATTATAAGTATCTTTAAAGATATTATTATTTAGTGAAAAATCAACCTACACAGCGTATGCCGTTGTTTTTTGGACGGTAGGTAATTGAGTTACTTAATTACCTGCGGGCATGGTAACTTTGATGAATTACCATTATTAGCATTACAGGATCTTGTACACACCTCATTTTTTGTAAATTTGAAGCGTCATACGATATTTCTGAAGTTGGTTGGTTAAAGGATTAGCCAATAGCATGATGGCTAGGCTAGCAATTTTGATGGCTAGGCCAGCCGGCGGATTCTCGTTTCAAAGTCATAGGGATATCGTAGCAACGTTGTCCTTGAATCTCTTTTAGCATTCACATTCGGCAACCGGCTGTTAACTGCACCCTAATGTAGCGTATTAACCGTCGAAGCTAATTTTTAAACCTCAAATGTATTCACATACTACTAATTGTATTAAGAGGAAGTGTTTAATAAAAAAAAGTGAAAATGCCTAAATTGTTGCATTGGCTCTTACAGGAGCCACCGATTTACTTGCGAGTATGTGGTACGGGGATGTTTTCTCGCATCGGTCTAAACAGCCAAAAGTAGTAGTGCTACCATCGCGGCAGGCCGCTGCAACCTCAATAATCTGTCATAGATGTAAAGGCTTACTGACTTACTGTGAAAGATGGGTCTTGATGATGACATGATTGACTTCTGAACGGTCACTGCGATCTTGATTGATATTATTCGTTTCAACTTCATGATCATTAGCCTGCGATTGATATATACATCTCAGCTTTGGATGGAGTCAGAGACTTCAGACACCGTTCGGATGTCTCCAATTCTTATATCTATACCTCTATTATAAGATTCGCTTCCGCGGTTTCATATGAGGCCTAGTTTGGACACGAAGTTATATTTACAATTTCTAAGAATATCTGGATTATAAGTATAGATGTACAAAAAGAAATTCAAACATACATAAATTCGTGCAAACAGAAGTAATTGACAGGCTGGTTTGTCTAGTACTTAGTGAACCTGACGGCTACACAGAAGGTCGTGGGTTCGATTCACACTCAAGTCAAACTTTTCTGTGATGAGCAAGAATGTTTGTTCTGTATATCTGGGTAAATATCTATATATATATATGTGTGTGTGTGTGTGTGTGTATTTAAAATTATATGTGTATGTTTATCAGTCTGGTCACCATAGTACAAGTTAACGCTTAGTTTGGAGTCAGATGGCCGTGTAAGATTTATTCAAAGATATTTATTATTATAATTGGTACATTAAATACATGTTTGTTAATTAGAAGACGTGTTTCCCCCCAAAACTAATTTTTCTCGAATATCTTCTATTATTCATACATTGTGACGGTTTAATAGTAATAACACAATTTACTTTCGTTTCTTAAGTTTTTTTGTTCGTCCATGAAGACGTATGGAAATAGTGCAGATGGAATTTGAGGTCAATCAAAACAGGTTTAGCTTGTGACGTTTTGATCTGAACGGAAGCAGACTAATTAGTTTTGGTAACTCAAAACTTTAGTCAAGACTAAAATGAATAAAGTCGAACAATTATTGTCTGTATGTACCAGAAACCCATAGAACGAAATGAAATGATGTTCTACCAGACTGTATTGAAGCGTCGTGCTAGAGTATAGACCTTCGGATCTGAGAGAAACATCGTGAGGAAACCTGCACTCCTGAATGTTCCAGTCTACCAAACCGTAGATGGCAAACGTAGATTACAGCCTATATCCCACACATTGTGAATGGAAACACCAGCTTAGCAGTGGAACAGTTATGTGTTTCAATGATGGTAATGCCTGTCCAAGCGACACCGGCAAAAGTTTCAAGGCCACTCGGGTGAATGAACCGTGCACCCCACGCCAGACAGCCTATCGCATAATTCGCAATAAGTATAATTATATTTGATACGCCCCGGCTGGCTATTTGTATCACAAACTGCGTACCATGAAGGACTCATTTACAAATATATCTTGGAATCCATAACTGTTCCATTACTGGGATCAAATCTCCTCACATTGCGAGGGGGGCAGGACATAGTCCACAATGTTGGCCAAGTGCGGATTGGTGAATTTACAAAGATATAAATGCGTATAAATATTGTAATTTGACACTGATATATACGTGAAAGTTTTGTGTGAATCATTTTATTTAAAATTTCGCTTTCACTGTAGAGTGAATCTGAATATGTAGTTTAGTGAGTAAATACTAGTGGTTAATGCTGTATATAAATATACTTTGAATGCGTTTATAGCCCAGCGCCTTGTTTCGACTGTAAGCCATGGAAAGTTAGGCAACAACGGTAGGAGGATGGGTGCTCGCGAGTGGCAAAAAAAAACCACAAACGCTTCCATGCTTCGGAGGGCACGTAAAGCTGTCGGTACCGGTTGTTATCGTTAGATAGCAATCGTTAAGCCACATCGGAGGCTTTCGGATGGCATAAAAACTACCGACACTTGGGTTGGCATCTAACCCCTCCACCAATCTGCATTTGAGCATCGTGGTGGACCATCGGTGGGTTAAAGCCATAAATATACAAATTAAAATATTACAAATATTTGCAATGTGTGAACCTTTCAAAAAAGGGATGTTCTTTCCTTTTGCCGAATCTTGAGGTGAATTCAAAAAGTCTACCTGGCAATATAACGAATTAAATAGGGTTTATTACTATTGTTACCTACCATCCCCACCACGGACAACGTAGATGGCGCCAGTGTATAAATACTGGCAACAACGAGAATTCTGTTTTACTTTGCGAGCAGAGCTCAGAGGCGACGGACGTGCTGTTACTGCTTGTCGTGTCGTGGTCTTGCTTTCGGTGATTAAATTCAATGTGCATAATAAATTGTTGTTAGATTATCTTTGCGTTATTATTTTATTTAAATCGTTACCCCTTCTTTTAGTTAAGACTATATTTAAAAACACAACCTTTAATTATAAAGCCTAAATACCAAAAAACATAAAATTTCATAACTGTATTGTTAACCGCTAAGGAGTTTCCTTACCTGGTGCCCATACTGAACATAGTATCAGGTCATGCTTATCATAAAAATGCATTATCATCCGGACGGAAGGTTTGTGCATAAGTTTAGCCCCGTTATGCCAGAAGAAGTGGGTAAACTAATTAAACTTGTAAGATTTGACGAGAATGAAACAACAAATTAATATAGTGTAATATAGTGTTTGTATATTAAATTAATATAAACACAGCTTGTTAATAGCATCCATCGTTGTATTTAATGAAGTAAGATATTCCTTATATTAAATCATAGATGCCCAAATAAAAGTTTTGTCGAGTTGTTTTTTGATAGACCATAAAAACACTTTATTTTAGTAGGGCCATCTTTATCCATTAACCCCAGTTATAGAAGCTTTATCGAGTTCAAAGTTAACTAAGAAAAAGTTATGTGAAATATAATGACAGTTTATCGCTTAAAATATATGGAGAAAGCTCTTTAGCACATCTTTTAAATGCAACTTAAATATAGAAATTACAGAGAAAGTTTTAAACGTGCGTAAAACTCGTTGCAATGTTATAATTGCCAGGCGCTTGCGTCATACTCCTACTGTAGTTTCTTCGTCGAAAAGTTTTGATCGCTAATAATGAATTTCTGTGAATCACATTTAGATTTCAAATTAGAGTTAAAAGAATTATAAATAATAAAGACTACGTATTTGTGATAATTAAAGAAACTGAAGGTGCTAATTAATACCGAATTCTTAACCACTAGGCTATCACCGCTTAATCGGTCAAAAATACACACATTAATAATATTATTGTATAGTATAGTTTTGGTATGTTCTTGATTTATACAACAGGAAATATCTAGATAATTTCTCATCTCGGGAAAACCCGAGATATACATACCTATTTACTAGAGCGAAGTGCCCGTCGGTTGAAGTTACTGCGGTCAGGTTGGTTGTTGGATGGGTGACCGTTTTAACCGACTCCAAAAACAAAAGAGATTCTTAATTCTATTGTATTTTCTCCCTCGTAACTTTTTACTGCGTGTATTGATTTTGATGTTTTTTTTATTCGACAGCTGGTCAGGTTCTATATGAGTGACAATCTATGAGCAGTTTTTAATTTATCTCTAATAATATGTTAAAGGTAAAACGACTACGTTCTTATAGATTTCAAATTTTGTTAGTTTTCGAAGTCTTTTAAAGACATTTTTTTATGATAGAAAAAATATTGTATGTGTGTTAAGCACACCCAAAACTATGAGTTAGGTTGTACAGTGATCAGACAACTGATAAACATATATACATATGTATATATATATGTATATATATATATATGTTTATCAGTTGTCTGATCATAAATATATATATACAATGTATGTATATATACAATGTATACAAAAACGAAAATTATGTGGTGGGCGTAGATGAATAGTAAATATGCAGACCAGAGGTGTTTTTGTTATCTACAAACGTTCATACTGATGTACACCAGACACAGATAAAACGTATAAAATGTGTACAAGTTCATTTATCTTTAGAACATTCCTATTACGTCATTACCATCAGTGAAGTTAGTCTAGGTACAGGTATTAACGGATTTTCAATCTCATTGAGAAGATGTTTCGAAGACATTTTATTTTCAACCCACTTAAAAAAAGAAACAGAATTTTAAAATTCTACGATAATTTTTAATCTGTTAAGAAGTAAAGTCATAAAATGTGTTTTTGTGTATTTTAGCACGGCAACACTGCCAGGGTACCGTTGCCCAATGGCCATGTGAGAGTGGTCATGGTTGGCCAATCGCCGTCGATCAAACGATCGCGCCTTCCGCCAACAATGCGAAGCAGGTTTCATTCGAGACGCTTATAAGCTTGAAACGCTCGCACCGTGTACCGCTTTCCTTATCAATATAAGCTTCTATTATTCATATTGTCTCATTTATGTGTAACTTGTATGTTCTAGACCGTATAAAGTTAGTCGTATTAATTGACGCCAAGAATCTTCAAAAATCCACATAAAATATGTATTTTGGGCAAAATCTATTCAAAATTTATGTTTGATTTGATACAAAAGAATTCACTGAAATTGTATTCTAAGTCAGATGATCCGTCTGTAGAATGTACTTATATTAGTGCAAAAAACCTTTTATCTCGAATAGTAACTTACTAAATCCTTATTACTATTATGAATGCGAAAGTCTCTGTCTGTCTCTTACCTTTTTATAATTAAACTACTCAACCGATTTTGATGAGACTTGGTACATAGGTAGAAAAGGACATACGGAAAACATAAACTATTGTTTCGCGAAAAAAATCTTATAAATAGGATTCTATGGAACGTTTAAGCATAGCTTTGTATTTCATTCCCCTTGTAAGAAGAGATGGAGAGGAGAGGGGAGAAAGGGCGTACCACACGGACGTAGTCGCGGGAAAAAGCTAGTAGTTTAGCGGAATATTCAATTAAATACAAATTATTTAGTAGTACGTATGAATCTCCTATGTGGTTAATATTTTCCACAACTAATAAGCTATTTATTAGAATACTAATGGTTTTTAGAATTTAGAGCAATTATGTGGGTAGCTTGAAGTGTTCATATCCTGGAGGCGTGTCGTTCATATGCGATGGAGTTGAGCAATATCGGTCACATATTTGATTGCTGACCAATGGCAATAACATCTTAAAGCAGCTAACTCATGGAAATCCGAAGGTGGCATGAAACTTACAAGTCACTAACCATCGTGTGCAACTTGTCGACTTTTTTTACAAGAAATAAAGTATTTTTAGGTGTAAACAATATTTAAGAAAAAATTACAGTTTAACCTTCTAGGGTCAGCCCGCGGCTTCGTCCTCGTGGTTTGTGGTAAAAAAGTATCCTATGTGTTAGTCCAGATCACAATCTATATCATTGCCAAATTTCATTCGGCTCCATTGACTAATTTTTGCGTTCGTCCATCATCACAAATTTTCGCATTTATAATATTAGTAGGACATTATAAGGACGTAATTGCTTTCAGTACTGTCATCAAAATGATATTAAAATCAGTATTTTAATTCTTTTTTATCGACCAGTAAAAAGTTTGAGTAAAAACAGTACAATATTATTAACAGTACAATATTATTGAGTAAAAACAGTACAATATTAGTAGTACGAGGTATTTTGTATTTTTGGCAACCCTAACTGTAACAGTTGGCCCCTCAGTTTGTAAGGAGACTACTGTATTTTTTTAATCAGGTGTATTAAATGCCAATAGCAAACTGAACACACTTTATTCAAATAGGAAATCTTTCCTGACGTCATGAGGTACAAGAATTTTGCGGAGGATGAGGTGATTAATAGAAACATGAGATATGGGTCGTGGCTTTATTTGCGTGATGGTGGCTTATTACCTACAGGTATCGGAAAATACTCAATCGTAAAAAAATCAACTAAGTTTTTGCCTTATTACGCGCAATACAGGGTTCCGTATTCATGTAATAAATAAATAAATAAAATTATATTAATACACATTAATAACTATATATGAAAATTTGTCAACAAAATTGTTACTAATATAAATACGAAAGTAGCTCAGTCTGTCTTCAATCTATCTGTTTTTCACGCCTCAAAATACGTCGACACCTCACGACACGTCGACACCTCACGACACGTCGACACCTCACGACACGTCGACACCTCACGACCGCCGACACCTCACGACACGTCGACACCTCACCTTCTTTCTCCCCGTGTCAGTGAATAACATATTATTCCTCGTATTTGTACCGTACAGGACATTTTTAGCTATATAAGCATTTTGGTATGCAATAGGTACAATGTACACAATGATATTAAACACGAATTAATATTTTAGTAAATTAAACATCATTTTGACATGTGTAATATCGCACTGGCCACGTTGCTCCAACCTCACTACACATTTAACATACGACATCTTCCCATACGACATTATAAGAAATTTCTCCACGACTAACAGATACGGGTGGTTGCAATACGTTTTTGAACAGGTTTCTGAACTTTCGAACAGGACTCATCCAATCTGTTTGTGGACGTTGGTATGCCAGGCAAACTGGTGAAATTTTGAATTTATATTTTATTACACTAGTTCCACTTAAAGGTTTACTAAATATACTTCTAATAATTTTAGTAGATGCTTGGAACCATTAGCAAGAAAGTCCTACTAATATTATAAATGCGAAAGTAGTGATGGATGTTTGTTAATCTTTCACGCAAAAAGTACTAAACCAATTTGGATGAAAATTGACAAAAAGATAGATTATAGTCTAAACTAAGAACAAGGCTACTTTTTATCGTCAAAAAAATTATACATATATATATTTATACGTATTTTTGTATTATAATAACTTCTATTATTACCGCACATTTTCACCATCAACCTGGGCCGACTGGCAGAGAATGCCTCTACGCATTAAGTCCGCCGTTTGCTACCCTTTTATAAGGTTTTGACAATAAAGTATTAAAAAAAGACGTGCCTACTATGCTAAATTCTTAAACCGTGAGTTTTAATGTTAACATTTTCAGAAAAGAGATCGCACCTGGTAGGTCCATTTGATTTTTATGTCTTTTACATTTCTATAAAATCCCTCGACCTAGTGTTTCGAAACTTTGATGGTGTACATTTTTTCGACAGGACACGAAAGTCAATAGTCCCATCTAATTTCCTATACTCTTCTTTAGTGTAACTCACAGCAGTTACGTCCTTATAGAAAGAAATGCAGCAAGTGTTTGTCGCTTATAGAACCCTACGCATTTTTATCTCGTAGCTAGGTTTGCCAATTATACTGTTAGTAACAGTATTGTACAGAACACTGTAACGAACAAGACGTTAACTTGACAGGTGTATTTGTCAGTGACTGTCAAGTGTCAGCTGTCAAGAGTTCCACTTCGCCACCACAGTGTTAACATGACCTATACACTTTTATCGAAATATCGGTAAAACATATAATAATAATTGAGAGTACTCGTTTATATTTTAAAATGATCAGTATTATATTGTCTTTGACTGAATTATAATGTTTACTCTCAAACAAATATCAGTCAGCCATTTTGATTATTGTCTACCAAAACACATACAAAATAAGATAATTTATTTTAAATTTAATTTTAATTTTTACTCGGCCTATGAGACTTTTAATAGTAATAATAAATAAATAAGTTATCCAACAAGCATTGAATAATAAAAAGATTCAATACAGTTCATTTTTCTAAAATTCTGGTTATTTTCCTTCTCAGATAAATGTAATTTATTTAAAGTTAAATAAGTTGGCAACCCTATTAGCAGAACCACGTCCGCAGCCCATTTGCCTTACCATATCAAGTCGATAACTACTTGTGCAAATAACTACCAAGCTACCATTCGTATCGTATGTTTCAATGATAAGAAATACATTTTTATTGAACTCCACGAAATACTATCTGTATCTTGTTTGGGTTTGATAACTTCAACGGGAATGTCACCTCCACATATCTCTGCCCAATATTGTTGCAACTCATTATTATCCCACTACTGGGCTCGGGTCTCCACTCACATTGTGTAGGGTATACGCCATAGTTCACCACGCTGGCCAAGTGTGGATTGGTAGAAGTCCACACCTTGTGTGAAGTGACATACCTTTGAGTACTTTATGGAGAAATCAGGAGTGCAGGTTTCCTCACGATGTTTTCCTTCACCGTAGCAAGTGATTAACTTTTGATACCTACGCACATTACTCTGAACATTAGAGGTGCGCGCCGCAGGACTTGAACCCAGGAACTCCCGCTTGAGAGACAACGTTCAAACCACTAGACTTACACTGCCAAATATGCTTTTATCATATTATAAATACGAAAAAAATCTCTTTGTGTCTACTAGTCTTTCACGGACTTGAGAAAGAACATGACATCTACTCAACGGATTCATACGGGTTTCGCTAAGAGCGATTCCCGAGGAAGGTTTTAATGTATAAGTTAAGGTTTTATGTAAAAAAATCAAGCCATGCATAAATGTACCTTAGTGAGTTAATAAAATTTTGTTCTCGTCTTTTTGATTTTCTGATTGTGTGTGTGCTCTCAGGCTATGTGTTATTTTTGTTGACGATGCAGCACAGAATGTCAGAGTATGAGTGTGTAACCGTATCAGTGTGTAAGCCTTTGTTAATACAAATAGGGATAAAAAATATATGTTTTTAATAATCACCAATTACGGTTGCTACCGTCATCATTGTAAACGGTAATTTTAATGAATATTTAATTTAGTTAATAATCTCGAATATGTGTAATACTAATGTGTGAAACATCTCTAGGATCTGATTTTATATTAAAATACCGCATTGCGTACTGACATCAATATATGATAATAACCTTTTGATTCCGCATAGTCATATTGCAAAAAAATATTGAAATTCATTATGCACCAACCAACTGCATATATACAGGGTGGAATTTTTTTAACGCCATCTGTAGGAAACGTACTGTACATTCTGGAGATGAACAATTTTGCTCAAAGGAAACATTCCTTTATTTTTAAAAAGAAACAGAACTGCATTCACAGATTTTCGAAACGGGTAAAATCCAAAAAAATATATATCTG
>DWJZ01008027.1:0-11650 GCA_018249125.1 Asbolis capucinus
GCAAAATTAACAGGTTGAAGTTATCTACTTGTCACTTATTAAGTCTCGAAATAATACTGTCAACAAAATAGAACCTCTATTGGTCGCGCATGTTTGCCGCCAACTATTTCACATAGACCGACCGGACCGGCAATCAGAGCCGATCGGCTGTGCGAGCGAGAAAGAGCACGCAATCAGAGCCGGTCGGCTCCTCTTATTATTTCACACAAAGCGCGTTCAAGCATTTCTAGGGTCAAAAGAAGTGCACATACAAAAATAAACCTTAACGCTATTACTAAAAACTCCATTTCCAACGTAATAAAAATCTGCTCTCCTCTTCGAGCTTGTCTGTGTGAAAGGAAGGAGCATGACTGCAGATTCCCTTAAAAAGATGCAATATCCCATAAAAAAACTTATAAAAAAGTATTATATAAATATTCATAATAATATATCATTTTAAAATAGCATTTTAAATCCTATATAATACTTTATACAGGATGTTTTTACTACTATTTGAGTTCAATTTTGAATAAAACCAACTCTCGAATTGTTCTAACTGTGTGCTTTAGTAATGTCACTAACGATAAAGACATAAAACTCAATTTGAATATCTTAAAACTTACCTTATGGCTGATGGTGCAGTGCTTTGCATGACCATGGCAGAGGCACCTGGCAGCGAGAGTGAGTTCCCGGACGGTGTAGTACTGATGAGGAGCAGGAGCGTGAGCTGCTCGGAATGATATCCGCACCCGGCGGGCAGGGATTCCATCTCCAACTCCTACGTGCATCTGAAATTAATAATATTATCATCATAACATTGGCTTGTTACTCTGTTATCAAACAAGAGTCTTCCACCGGCATGATAAGTGAGAAAAAAGTAGATTCAAAAGAATCATCATGATTCATAAGAATCATCATGATTCAAAAGGATCATCATGATTTTTTGAAGACAAGATTTATCATGATCATAAGAATCTATATGATGTACGGTTTTCCTCCTAATTAATACACAATCTTAGATCTAAAACGACATTCTTTTAGATATACTTTTGGTTAACTGGATCTATGAAAATCATTGTAACTTTGCATCACACATTACATTGCATTACACATTTTATGCATTTGTGTATTATTATGTTTGTCTATCACAAAATGGAGCGACAGACGTGTTTTTATATGGACATAGTTGTCGATCTGATGAGTAAATTATAGACTACTTTTATTATATAATAATTATTATGTATCGAAAGCGAATCCCTGAAGTAATTATAAATAATATTTATTGACGTAACTGTTATGCCAAATAATTCCCTGTGAGTTGTGACTCACTGACTGTGGTCAGCACTATATCGCTTGCTATCTAAAGGACTCTTCAGTACTGATAAATGACGTCCAGTAATAATATATGATGACTCATACAATACTTTTATCTTATACTAGAAATTGCTTTCATTTCGCCTCGGACACAGTTGTCGGATTGTTTTAAAGTTGCCATACTAATTTAAATTTTTATATCCCTCGGGAAAAAAGCAGTTTTCTGGGAAAAAAGTATCCTATAACCATTGTCAGCACAAGCAACAAACATGCTAAATTCCATCTAAATTTGGTCCATAGGTTTCGGAGTTGCTATACTAATTTTAACCTGTTATCCTAAGGGATCTAAGCCATTTCCTGGGATAAAACATATCCTATAATATGCTGGTATTTTAAACTACGACTATGCCAAGTTTTGTCTAAATCTGTCCAGTGGTTTTTGCGTAAAGTTCGAGCAGACAGATAGATAATAAATTAAAATAATGTTTTTGTCTCTATATCAATAACAAAGCCTCCGTCTATCAAAATTTTCAAAAAATACTTAATGTACAGAATTGACTCTGCTACAGTTTTATTATTAGAATAGGTATATATTATATTATATATTATTAGTATAGAATGTAACGTAACGAGCAATTATTATTTTTAAAAGCAATGTGTGTGTAATCATTTACACATGTAAAGTACACTGTTTTAGCGTAGCAAGATAAAAATCTTTCTAAAAATATTATCTTTCGCGTTAACCTACGTATGTAGAAAAACGAAACTGATAATAGAAAAAAACGAAAATGTTTACTAGTTAACTTCAGTGTCGGTTTTTGGTGACGGTGTGCGCCATCGTTGGAATTTACTTTGATAATTTTCCCTAATTTGCCAAAGGGAGTATCAAAAGATGTGCGTAATGGGGTTTGATAAACCATAGCATTATATAGAATGAAAATCGGAAGTTAAGGGTTAAAAAACAAATACTTAAATAGTATTGAACAACTCACACGGCAATCTGACCCCAAGCTAAGCGTTAGCTTGTACTATGGTGATCAGACAACTGATATACATACATACATAGTTTTTAATACATACTTAACACAAATATTTTGTAAACACAAAAAAAAATATTCCAGTTCATCACAGAAATGTTTGTCCTAGGTGGGAATCCAACCCAAAAACTCAGCTCAGTAGTCTGGTTTACTAACAACTCGAGTAGACCAACAGGCCATTAGGTATTTATTATTATTAAATTCACTAGCTGACCCGGAAAACGCTGTTTTGCCATATAAATTATTTTTATAACTTTACAAGTGATTAAGGGTGTGGTATATGAGTGAAAAAGATATGGAGCGGTGAGTGGGCTGTGAGAGAGGAACGAAGAGGGAATATAAAACTAAGGATGAAAAATTATTAAATTACTAAAATGCCTATTAAAAATTGGGGTTGGTTATATCAGGGTGAAAATTCAGGGCTGTATGTATTTTAATGCCACATTATAAAAAAATATCCAAAAATTAAAAACAAAAACAGGGCTGGACAGCCTTTATAACTAGGGATATAAAAAATAGATAGTACCCGATTCTCAGACCTACTGAAGAAAATAAAAATTCATAAAAGTCGGTCAAGCCGTTTCGGAGGACCATGTAACTAACATTGTGACACGAAAATTTTATATGTAACATATACATATATATGTATGTACCTCTCCATTCTCTAACGGTTTCGGGCTCGTAAACTGCGTAGAACAAGTAGCTTTCTCTGCTCTTCCACTTCTTTTAGCTCCTCGTGCTTTTCGTCTCCGTCTCTCTGGTCGCAAGTCCCATAGGTTCCTGCAATGGTCCTTGTCTCCAAAAGCCCGAATCATGCGCCAGTCTTCACCGCTTTCAGTTGACGACATTTCGATGGACCAGGCCAGAGGTCTCGGAGATGGGCCAGACTTGATGATGACGTGGAGAAGTTCCATTTTCTGGAAAGTAAATTAAGAACTTTTGTATTTTATATAACAACTAGGTCCCGCCCGCGGCTTGGCCTACCTCGACTGTTGATAAAAATCTGTTATCCCAGAGCATAATCTAACCATACTTACATACCCAGGTCAAACTTTTCTGTGATGAGCAGGAATGTTTGTTCTGTGTCTGGGTATGTAATAAAAATATCTATTTAAGTATGCATTTAAAAGTATATATGTATGTTTACCAGTTATCTGATCACCATAGTACAAGCTACCGCTTAGTTTGGGTTCAGATGGCCGTGGGTGAGTTGTCCAAAGATATTTATTATTTTTTTATTATATTTATACTGCAGCGGGTGAAGGGGTGCGGGCCCTAGTTGTTTATATTCCTCACATTGTGACAGGAGTTCGATTAATAATTCCAAAGCAATATTAATGTAAATTTCAAAGTGCAGACTAGAACCTATTGCGGTTTTAAAATTATGTATTCAATAACCATAGCAAACAGCAATTTCTGATATTATTCACCTAAGATAAATACGCTTATACCACGGCAGCGACATGCCTACCACTGTACTGGATTATGCAGGTCTAATCGCCCATTGTTTGCTAAATACAAACGGGAAATCGAATACTGAAATATTATGTCAAACCAATACTGACAGAATTACAATCTGGTACATCTAGATAACTCTTGTCATACTTGCTGTACATTTCTAAATAGGATTATGTTAAAATATTATATTGGGTATTAAGTTGACAGTGTAACGATCCAGTCAGCAAAGTGCATTTTGCTTACGGTTAGATCTACGATGTTATTTAAGGCGAATATTACTTAACCAATTTTCCTTTTAAGTCACATAGTGGTTCAATATAATCTAGTCGTTTTCTAAGCAGTTTTATGTTCATAGATAAAATCTAATGCCTGGATTTAATACTGTCTTAAAGTGTAAGGTTTATACTAATATTATTAAGAGGAAAGATTTGTGTTTGAGGAGAATAGGTTTCAAAAGTACTGCGCTGATTTGAAAAATTCTTTTGTCGTTAGAATTGTATGTTATTCCTGATGAACATGGAGTATAAAATATTTAAAAACATTTAGGGGTTCGTATTATACAATCATTTTAACGCATACGCTACTGAAATTATTGTAAATAAAGCAAAGTGATGTAGTACAGTTTTTATAAGCCATTAATATGTACAAATAAATCCGTGACACTGTTTAACTGGTACTGTTATGTCACAATAACTACATTTTTACCGACTTCAAAAACGGAAGAAGTACTCAATCCGTGTGTATATTTATATATGTTACCTCGGAACTTTTTCCTGAGTGGACCGATATTGATAATTTTATTTATCGAAAGTAAGATGTGGTCCCGTTTTAAATAGCGACCTCTGACGAGTAGTTTTGAAGTTATATTTTTATTGAAGTTATTTTTGGTTGCGACTTCGTTGACAATGATAGTTTCATTGTATTATGGAGGCATTTGAAGTCAGTTTATTTTTAAATTATAAAAACGATTATTTTGGTAACTGGTTCCTCCGACGCGAAGCAAGGACAGTTTCTAGTCTTGAAATATAGATTAAATATGTTGGTTAATATTTGTACAATATAATCTAGAGTTCTAGTATGTTTCGATTCAAGGGAAATGTACGCAGATTAGGACAATTTTCAGTTTCAGAACAAAGAAATTAAAAAGAGAATAGCGGATCTTCCTCATGCTGCCTCACCTCACAGGTTTTACATTGCAGTTTCATATAAAATTTATCCATAGTAACAGGAAGGTTTAAAAATAAGAACATTTTTTGTCTGTCTCTGTGCCTATCCGTTCGAGATTCACGCTAAAACCACTGGACAGATTTAGATTAAACCTGGCATAATCGGAGTTTAAAACCCGATAATGGTTATAGGATAGGTTTTATTCCAGGAAATGGCTTTGTTCCCGCAGGATAACAAGTTTAAATTAGTATAGCAACTCTGAAACCACTGGACCGCTTAAAAACAATTGTGCGTGTTTGTTTATATGAAGAGAAGGAATATTTGACAATTTTCATCCAATCTTCCGAAGCGAATCGAAGGCAATTACTAGTACTTAAAACAATTTATAGTAAAATAAATAAATGTAACTAGTACCAGGTCATATAAAATCATGACTCTTAGTACCAGATATTATAATTTTATCATCATTCTTTTGTCTTCTAACGAATTAAAAACAATTCCATATTTTACCTTAATCAGATCGCCTGGGACATAACAGAACAACGATAAAGTTTTTAGCATTATATTCAGAGTAATTTGGGAGCCCACTGTTACACTTTTAAATAAACGGGCACAAAGAAAACTAAGGACAGGAATTTAAATAATCGATTCAGCAGCCAATCAAAACTGCACGAATAAGTAGAATTGGACAGAGAAAGGTATGGAGCAACCGCGCATAGTTTTAGTTAAGGGGATGACATTAATCTATACATATAATAAAAATATAATCGATTTTTATACAAAGGAGATATATTAGAAAAAGTCTATTTAGAGGACTACTAGCGGTTCCGTTGAATATCGGTGTCATGGCATGTGGCGTAAGCAGAGTGGAAGCACTTTAGGCGATGCCGCGATGTTGCAGCACAGACAATACATATTTACATATATTTCTTGTTTGTTTGTTTTTCTGTACTATTAACTCTCATATTTTGTTCATTGTCTGTATCATATGTGTATTTTAGTTATATTTGTTGTTTACATATTTTTTAATCTTTGTTTTTCTTATCCTATGTTTTTTTAATAAGAAATTATGTTAGTTTTACCTCAAAGTTGTCTTTGTTTAGATAAGTTTTGTTCAATGTTTGTGCTGTAACGTAAACGTTAATATGCCCAATATTTTTTCTTTCTTTCTTTTCTTGTTTCCATTCCTAATAGATCCCATAACAATGATTTTTAGATTTTTTCTGCTTTCCTGTATCGTTTGCTTTGAGGTCTACTCAAACTGATTTCTTGTAATACGGTTTTGTAACATCGTCGTTATGAACATCCCGTTTCACCTCGTCCTTTATTATTCGTACCGCGAAGGAATCAAGTAAGTTGCCGTGTCAGTATTCCTGTTTGATTATAACGTAAATGTGTTCAAGTCGAGAGTGAATAGGCTTTTATTAAGATTATGTACTTTACCATCTAACAAAGACTGCGCCGCCACTTACCACCAGATGGTTTCATAGTCAAGCGCTAACTTATTGAATATACAAAAACCTAAGACATTTGTTTAATTTAGATTGTATTATAAATACTCTGGCTGAAGTACTACGCTGATTTGTAGTTTAATGACTGTAAGTCAGGAAATAAACGGACATAATTTGGTTCAACCCAGTATTAATAGCTATGGAGGATGTAGCAAGGGATTTTTATTAATAAAAAAAAACAAAGATATAGGTATCATTGTAATTTTACTGAATACTGCTAGTTTCTAGAAACAAGCGAATGTTTTCAAAGTGAAGAACTTACTGTTGAAACACAAGATATTAAAGCTTAATAAATCCATCGCAGACAAGACAAAGAGAAAATCCTTCAATAACGTGACGTCTTTACTAACAACACTCACATTCCAGTCACACGAGGAGCTAATGAGGAAAAAACTGAAATTGAATATAATTTTAATTATAACGAACGGGGTACGTAGAAGCGCCCACTTAAAGGGGTATTCGTCGGTGTACGATGCGATCTGAGCCTTGTATGGAGTGGCTAATGAGTGGTCGGGCGCAGGCATTCGAGTCATCTCGCCTGCTTTTGGCGTTTTTCCCATTGTCTGCTTATGGCTGCCCCCTGCCACTTTACTTGTCTTGGTGATTTAGACGAGACTGGTGAACCTAATGTACATTCTGAGTTAGATACTTCTGTACTCAGAAGATGTTTAACTTGGCGTCGGTACAGTCAATGTAGGAGACAGCTCAGCTATGAGATATGTGAGCTATGTGAATATTGATTAGAAGTAGTAACTACGGTCCTATAATTTCCTTTATAGTCTAAAGAGGTGACGATAACGACAAGCTACTTTATGTCATAATATGGTCACTGTCGCCATCAGGTGTAAAGGAGAAAGGTGAAACGAGTCACCTTTTTGAAGTCCTACTATTCTCAAGATACAGTAAAGTATGGGCAACTTCAACTGCAGTCCTATCAGCATGTAGACCTTGAAATATTGTTACTTCTGTTGGCAGTTGTGCCAGATAGTTCCTGTAAATAATCTTTGCCATCTTCCCGTCGTTGCCAATTTTCTAATAGCTTTGTGTGAAGATTAAGATTTTACAAACATTTTTGATATTGAAACAAGTAGTTTTTTTACATTCAATAAATTTGCGCTTGACTATGATCCATCTAAAGAAAAACCAAGATAAATAAATAATAAAGTTTTATTTAAAGATGATACTAAATCTAATATTATTGTTAATGAGATGACTAGTATATCCTTGTTTAATGATATATTCAGTTATTGTGAATTAGTAGCTGGTCATATTTACTTGAAATCAATTAAATTAATAATGTTTTTAGGGCCACAACACGGTGGTGGTAAAGATAACTTTATTACAATGTACTATGTTGATAAGGAAATAGTAATATTAAATGACTGACTATCGTAGTCAACAGTATTGGTGTAATAATTGGTTGAGTTTATTTAATATTTCCAAAATATAACATATAGCTTAATTGCATTATTGTAACCCTTAGCTGTCCCACTACTGGGCATTATAGGCTAAGCAAAATTGTAATATTCTAGCAAAGTCGATGACTTGTAGATAGGAATTGTCTACCGAGATATTAGGCAATACCGCGGGATCGGTTATGGATTTTAAATCTGTAACCAATTCTAATGTATTTTAATAAGAATTTAAGATATTGCGTATGTAATATTCTGACTTTCATTAAGTGAGCTTGATGTTTCTATAACGAAATAAAGTATTTTGCCTTTGACTTTGGGCTTGCGTATCGTCACAATGTGAGGGGTACAGACCATAGTCCACATGGCCAAGTGTGGATTGGTGGACTTCACGGACCTCTGAGAACTTCATGGAACTGTCAGGAGTGCGAGTTCACGACGTTTTACTTCATCGAAGCAATGATAATCAACTTCCAACACACACAACTTTTAAAATTAGAGCTGCCTTAAAATACTCAATAACAACAGTAGGGAAACTTCTAGAAATATTTTAGAACTAAGCAATTAAAGTTCGAACACGCACGTAGGATTCGATCCCAAGACTTCCCCTTCGAGCGACGCTGCAAAGGACACAGCAATCCATAAATAGAAACAAAACATCAGGAAACCTTCAAAACCCTAAAGAAGCACACCTGTCTGTGCTGTTATCATTTTGATAACGTTTATCAGCAACGGAAAATGGGTCTTAATTCAGTTCCATACACAACATCGTCCAGATCGGACTGTGGCAGTGAATATGTGACTTTAGTGATAAAAAATGTCGAATAATCAACTGGGATCTGGTTCTGGTCTTAGCAGCGTAAGAGTGGAAGGGAAAGAGAGAACGCGACGGCATACACATGGTCAGGTTTATGTGATAGAGAAGGGAGTGGCACCTAAAGTGTCAAGTATGAGCAGTGACTTTGTTTATGTGAATTCGGCGTATGTGGGAAGTATTAGAAATGTTAATGAGACCAGAGTTCCAGTGGTGTTGGAGCGGCCGACCAGGTTGGTACTTGAAATTATGTCCAAGTCAAAGCTCCGGTAGGACTTCACAGATTATAATCTCTCGCTCCCTATTGGCTGACTCGCTTGAATTAGCCGCCAAACGATTCATCGTATTCAGGTTGGGGGCTACAGAACCAGTTCTTTTATTCTCCGTCCTTCTGTCGTCCTCCTCTCTATTGCTATGTCACTTACCCAGAAGCGGTGTATTGTTGGTGTCAGTTGGAATAGTTGATTCCGATTGCTTCAGCAATGTTCTGGTTCCCTCATTTCTTTCTCTTCCCTGCGTATCTATTACTTCGTCTGGTCTATTCTTTCTATCTATTCTATCTATTACTTATTCTGCGGGTCTATTACTTCTTTCCTGGCGGACAACGCGCTAGTAACAGCCCAGTCTGGTGTTGTTAATCTCCATTATTGGTGAACACTTACAATCAGGTGACCCGTCTGTTCGTTTCTCAGCAACATTACGAAAAGTGAAACATTTTGATATTTTATTTCAAGTTGGGTATACATATACTTTTCTGAAGTCAATATATGCGATCGTTTCGACAAATCGTTACGATTAGTGATCTTGGAAGAAGCGGAAAGAAAATCTAGGAGTTTTTTTCTTACTCCCAGTTGCACGTTACATGTGGATTTTTTCAATAAATGCTATAAAAGGTCACCTTAAATTAAAAAAAAAACAAGAAATTTGTTTGTATACATGAAATTTGTATACATATGTATACAGATATGAATGTAATCGAGTTCTAGATTCCACTGTAATTTCCCAATACAATTTAAAGTGATCGGTTTTTAGGTCAAAAATAAATTATGGTTACGTTTTCAAAAATATTGATAACTTTGTAATTTTCGAAAATATAACGAGCGGTGACCTCTATCTGTCTTAAAATGTACTACACCGAGCAAAGCTGAGCATCTGCTGCTAACAACTAAAACCAAAGGGTATAGTTTAATGCAGTGGTCGGCAACCCTTAGGTTATATGCTACTGCGGTGCGGCCCGCGAGATAATCACCGATTATCATAATATCAAGTCATGACAAATAAAACGTTAAAAATCACATTAGCTTTATAAGGTTTACTTTTTGTACTCGTTATGAGAGTAACAATAAATAGAGCAAAAAATCCAAAATATGTTTAAAACGTACTTCAAATGTGACCTGCACGAATCGATATAACATTTGTGGCCCTATAAAAAAGATTGCCGACCCATTAATACATATTTGTGGACAGGTTTCAAAGTTGATAAACAATTTTAATGATCATTATCATTAAAAAGATTACCATTTTACTCAAGCAATGTTTAAATTAAAAACTCATAATGCTACACCAAAAATAATCAATAAAATATGTCAATTTAATATTGTTAGATAGATATGAAAGCTATCGACGTATTGTCTTGTATAAAAGAGTCAAAGTCCATTCGTGACCCACAGAAAATACAAGATATTTACTAATAATAATACTATAACGGGGTCAATTCTGTACATTAAATATTTTTTGAAAATTTTAATGCAGGGAGGCTTTGTTTTCGATATAGAGACCAAAACAATTTTTTTTTTGTATTTATTGTCTGTCTGTTTGTCTGTCCGAGCTTCACGCAAAAACCACTGAACAGATTTAGATGAAACTTGGCATAATCGAAGTTTAAAACCCGAGGATAGTTATAGGATAGGTTTTGTCCCAGGAAATGGCTTTATTCCCGCAGGATAAGAGATTAAAATTAGCATGGCAACTCCGCAACCAATGACCAATTTAGATAAAGTTTAGCATGTTTGTAGCTCATGTAAAGATAAGATAAAAATTTCTATTTATTTTTAAAGATGTGGCTATTTTGGCTTACGCCACCTAATCGGCTGATTAGTGACCTGATGAGGTATGAAGTGGCCGACTAATACACATGTTAATCGACTACTGGTGTAGCCGATTAGTCGGTTGTAAAAAGTCCGGATTACTGTTTCCTATGATCTGTGCGCCTGTGTGTTGTTCCAGGTCACATTCTATCTCGGTGCCAATTTTTTTTCAGATCCATTTAGTAGTTCTGGCGTGATAAAACATCTACCCATCCATTCATCTATATATCTATTCATCCTTACAAACTTTCGCATATATAATATTAGTGCGAATATTACCTAACCAGCATAATAATTAAATTTTACGGGCCAGGTCTTCGCTTACAATGCGAGGTTTACAGGCTACAGTGGACTTCACACACCTGTGAGAAGTTTATGAGAAACTCTGAGCAGTACAAGTTTCTTCACGACGTTTTTCATCACCGTATCAAGTGATAATTAATGTGTAATAGCATCAATTAAAAGTTGGTGACAATTAGAGGTTAGGATTTAAGCAGGATTAGGATTAAAAGGTCATTAATTTAGGTCTGGACTCCAAAGTTTGACTAGGTTATCATTGAATTAGCGAATTAGTTATGATTGTTACACAAAATGTAAATAAATATTTATATTTGTGTTAAATTTGCTAGCTGAATTTGTCACTTCTTGTGACATAAATATGAATAAATAAATAAATAAAATGTAAATAAATATTTAGATTTGTGTTAAATTTGCTAGTTGAATTTGTAACTTCTTGTAAGCTGTGACATAAATAATAATAATAATAATAAATAATAAATATCTTTGGACAACTCACACACGGCCATCTGAACCCAAATTAAGCGTTAGCTTGTACTATGGTGATCAGACAACTGATAAACATACATATATA